>FIZR01021732.1:0-64642 GCA_900060175.1 Ferrisia virgata | reverse complement strand
AAACATCTCTGAAATCTCCCCAACAATCCCAGATTCATTAATTGAAATGAAAAAAATTCTCCTACTAATAAACAGACTCAACCTGAGCCACCAAATTTAAGTTCTAACCTTCCCAATCTATCCAACATTGGGCGTAAAAATCTTGAAATTATACACGCCCAGTATAATAAAAATTAAATAATAAAAAAAAAATCATCAGAAATTGATACGCCATTGTCCCAAGCTTATTTAATGTTGTTTCATGATTTTTCAATTTCAATGGTGGGTATTAGAAGGGCATCTAGGGAAGGTATCTAAAAAATAAGTAAATATTCAAACTCAGCTACCTTAAATTAGTGTCAATCCATTTCTTCCATTTTTTTTTCCAAACATTAACCCTATTAAAGGAGAGAGTGTTGGTGTGGGGATTCAGAGAAATGGGGTCAAACAATGAGCCAATATTTAAACTCAGCGTACTCGAATTAGTAATCTTTGATACGTCACTTTATTTTTTCTACTTTTTTGAATTTCAATCAAAATTCAGGACCCCTCTGCCCTCTTAAAGATATTAAGATTCCACTTTGAAAACAGATTGGCTGAAACAAACATAAAAAGGCCTCTTCGTGGTAATTCTTTCAAATTTTCAAATGGGAGTTCCACATCTTCGAGCTCACTAAAAAGAGTAGAGCTTTCATCAAAACAACTCAATTTCAAGATTTGTCAACTCCTCAACACTCCCTCTCTCAAATTTGGGCACAACTGTATTTTGACCCGAGGTCATCTCCACTCCAAAATACCAAATGATCTGCTAATTGCAGCGTATTTCCTGAATTTGAGTAATTTTGGTTAGTATCAAACTCAGCCAATAATTTCTTAATTTCGGGGGGAAAATGACACGGCCAAAAATGGTTGTAATGGTCTTTTAGGAGCCCAAAACGGAAAACTTCACGATTGTGGCATGTGATATTCCGAAATATAAATTTTCGAGGATGCAGATTACGAATCTGGCACTATTTAGGATAATCGTAGGTACGTATGCGTAAAACGAATTTCGCTCCAAACTAAAAATTAAAACACGATTCACGAGCTGATAATTAATGAAATATACTGTTCAACAACCTGCGATACCAGAATTTAAATTTTAGAAAATTTCTCAACGTGAGGGAGATGGCCGAAAGAAAAATGATGAGTTTCATCGTCTTAGTATATAATTTCAGATTCGTATTCTGCGCCTTTGAAAACAAACCTTTCGATGTATCGCATACCAAGATGATGAAATTAGTCCACCCTAATCCTGAGCTTATTTTCAAAATTGGGAAAAAAATTGAAAAAACGATGATACAAAATAATACCTTTATCGCGTATACATATATATAATAATTTCATTTCTCTAGATGTAACATTTACAATATCGAAGTGCAAACAGCACACTTGAATTCAATTCAGAATTTTAAAACATCGCAATCAATCAAATTTTCATCACCTGTCAATACTACGCGTATCTAAACTATAAATCCACCTAAATCTATACCAGTGCCAAACGGATTAAAACGAATGGAAGAATTGCGCAAGAAAAGGTACAACATTGAAAAATGCAGTCATAACTAATCCTACAGACAAACAAAGATCAAACGTATCAGATTGTGGAGAAAGACAGAAAATTTTCCACGAATACTTATTAGTTATTACACAGCCCACGCTACTACGTGATTTATATCAAATCTGAATAACTTGGACACTTATTTATTTCATGTTGATATCGTTGTGCTGAGGGGAAAATTACACAATAATTAATGAATTTGTAATCCAGTCTAAGTACTTTGATGTACACCTAGGTATTCGAGTGCACAACACTTGTAATTTCCTACATGCAGGTACCTATCCAATATATTATCTCGAGTTGTTTTTTTTCTGCTTAGAGTACTATTGTAATTAGATATTGAATGAAATTTAAAGTAGATACAGATATCCATCAATCAATTTCGGTTACGGGTATATATAATATTTCACCGATACTAATAGTACGTCTCATTGGTTTCAATTCTTTGCAGCCGACAAGTGCAAAAGAAGGCACAACATGTTTAACGTAAATTTCAAAGTGACAATATTATTGTTCATCATTGCCACCGGCAATACATGGTCAGCATTAGATACAGAATGGTGGAAAACTACGATAGTATATGAAATATACATGTCGTCTTTTAAAGACAGTAATGGAGATGGTATAGGTGATATCAAAGGTAAGCACAGTTTCCAATTTTCTCTCTTCCTTTTGAACAATTTTTCTGTCAAGAATTAAGCACTCGTTTTTTTTTTTTAGGAATTACCAGGAAATTGGATCATTTTGTAGATTTGGGTATCGAAAGTTTATATCTATCGCCTTTCTTTCGTTCGCCAATGAAAGATATGGGTTTCGATATTTCTGATTTTACCGACGTTGATCCTTTATTCGGTACAATGAAAGATTTTGACGAATTAATCAGCGGAATGAAACGTCGAGGTTTGTTTTTTTCTAAATGTGAAGGAAAAACCATACTACACGCACTTCTAAGATTTTTAAGTATTCAAGTATATTTTTCAGTTCAATTAGGTAAAAATTTTTTTATTGTACAGGACTGAAACTTATAAACGATCTTGTAATAAATCACAGCAGCGATGAGCATCCTTGGTTTGAAAAATCCATCAACAGAATAGAACCGTATACGGATTTTTACGTTTGGGCTGATCCAAAAGGATTTGACTTTGAAGGAAAACCGATTCCACCGAATAACTGGGTGAGTACTGAAAAAACTGAGCGCTGAGTGTACATTAAGTATCAAAATAAGTGATGAGTGTTGCCCTAGCATCTAAAATTTTTGGTAAAGCTTAAAAACTGATTGCAGAGCTGCCAATAAAATTAAAAAAAAAATTAACACGTAAAAAAAAATTAAACGCAGATTATTTGGAATTTCAAATACTAGCAATTTTTCACTCTTTAAATTTTGATTTGACCAACAAATGAAAAGTGGAGCGTCGCGAAAAAGTTGGGTAACTATCAATTCTTAAAAGTACAACTCATTTGCAATACTAAGTAAAAAAAAGTTGCGAGATGAAAAATAGATCAATATTTTTTGAAACTGTAGAACCTCAATTTAATGAATTTTTTCATAACCTCACGCAAATTACTGAACTGGTTTTAAAAATGAAAAATTCAAAAAATTGTCTCGAAGTGAACCATCAGAAAATTAAATTAGAATATGCCTCTACTATTTTATTTTTTTAGGTCATTCTGTACGTGGGTCAAAAAAAATTTTATTTCAAAGTATATCTTATCAATCAAACCGAAATTCCGGGAAACGCGAATTTCCTAGGCCAAACTAGAACATCCTTAGGAGCTTAGGAAGTTCTACTTGTCCAAAGACAAACTAGTTTCACCTTGGCCAAACTAGAACATCCTAATAGTCATAGAGTGTTCTAGTTCATCCCAAGGCGAACCGGTTTTGCCAAGGTCAAACTAGAACATCTTACAGGCCGCAGAATGTTCTAGTACTGCCGGAAAATATTTCAGGAATAACTTAGTTTATCCTAACAAAATTTGTGCAAACTGGTTTATCCTGCAGATATTTTAAGGAAAACTGGTACATCTGGTTCAGAATAGGACAAACTAATCAAACCTAGAGAAGATATTGCAGGACAAACTGGTTTTCCCCAGTTTGTCCATGTGCTCGTTTCTCCAAAAAAAAATTTAGTCACTTACCTTTTCACATTTATTCAACTTTGACATTTTAATATAAAATGCAAAACCATATCCATGTCAACATTTTTAACATGATGTCCAAAAATCTTTTATAATCATCTTCAATCGTGAGTTTTTACATTTCAACATTAAGTCCAAAAATCTTTTATGATCATCTTTTATCGCGAGTTTTTGATCAAGAACTTCAAATCAAAAATCAAATACTCGACTCAGATGTGACGAGAAGGTGGTAACACTGCGGCTTTCGATATTTCTAGCTACTGATCGGTAGCAACATACGAGCATTCTCCTTTTTGGTTTGGTTTGAGACTGTATTCGTGCTATTGAGTTTTTCACTATCAACTGTAACAGTATAATCAAACTCAAATTCAGACATTTTCACATTAAGTTCAAAAATCAGTCACACTCATCCATCCTTGTGAGTTTTATCAAACCTTCTCACCCGCAAGTCATCCATGTTAACATTTTAAGATAAAGTCCAGCATCAAGAACGTTACACTTTTCAAAAAATGACCTCTAACCTTAAGACATATCCTTGTCAATATTCGCAGGCCAACCTGTTTGGACAAATGTTGTTAGGATAAACTAGTTATTCCTAAAACATTTTCCGGCAAAACTGGTTTTCCGTAGGATGTACTAGAACATTCTACAGCTCTTAGGATGTTCTAGTTTCACCTAGGCAAAACAGGGTTGTCCTAGGACAAACTGAAACATTCTACAGCTCTTATTTCTTTTGTGGTAGAAAAAAAATAATACGATACATACAATGAAACTATACGTAATAAAAAATTCTTTTTCAGTTGAGTATATTTGAAGGCTGTGCTTGGGAATGGAATGAAAAAAGAGGTCAATTTTATTTGCATCAGTTTGCCATCAAACAACCAGATTTCAACTTACGTAGCGTTGGATTGAAGAAGGAAATAAAAGTGAGTAACTTTAACTATTCAGTCATAACGTGATGGAAACAGAACGATTTTAATCTTCTAGCCCGAAAAATGTAAAATCGGATACAGTGATTAAACAAGAAACTTCGAATATATTTTGTTTCCAGAAAATTTTGAAATTTTGGTTAGATAAAGGAGTGGCTGGTTTTAGGCTAGACGCTTCAAAGCACTTTATTGAAGACGCACAATTAAGAGATGAACCATTGATAGATCCGAAAAATTTGGGTAAAGACAATCTAAAATACCACGATTTTAGTCATATTTACACCACCGACTTGTGGGAAAGTTATGAATTCATACACGAACTCAGAGAGTTTACAAATAAATATAGCATGTCCGATAGACACCATCGATATGAAAAGTAACGTGTCTTTTTACCATACATATTTGATGTTTGGAAAAGAAATGTTTTAAATGAAAAAGTAATTTTTTTTTCAAGGATCTTGGTAGCTGAAGCGTATACAGATACGAAAAATACGATGGCTTACTACGGCAATGAAGATTACCGTATAACTCATTTTCCCTTTAATTTCGCATTCGTAGGATTGCGACATTTTATAAATGCCACAAACTTCAATAAAGTTATATTGTCTTGGTTGGACAATATGCCCAAAGGTTCTACTCCTAACTGGGTGGTAAGTGATTTCTTATTACTGTTTATTTTTTATAAATGTTACCAGTCAAACCCAAATTCCAGATGAACGCGAATTTCTTAAGCCATACTAGAATATCTCGAGGGTGTTCAGATGTTCTGGTTTGTCCAAGCACAAACTAGTTTCACCAAAGCCAAACTAGGACATCTTAAGAGCCAACAAGGGATGTTCTAATTCGTCCTAAGACAAATCAGTTTTTCCTGTGAATATGTGAATATTTTTAGAGTAACAAGTTTGTCCTAATAAAATCTGTTCAAACTGGTTAGGCGTGCGGATATTTTGGGAAAAACTAATACATCTGATCGGAAAATAGGACAAACTGGTTTTATCTAATGAAAGAATAGCAGGAAAAACCAGTTTATCTTGCAATATCTCAACGGGTTCAAACTAGTTTATCCTGTTCCCCATCGGATGTACTAGTTTTTCCTGAAATATCCGCAGGTCAAACTGGTTCGGACAAATTTTGTTAGTATAAGATAGTCATTCCTGAAATATTCTTCAGCAAAACTGGTTTATGCTAGAATGACCTAGAACATCCTACAGCCCTTAGAATGTTCTAGTTCGGCGTAAGAAATTCGCGTTTATCCAGAATTTGTATTTGATTGGTAACATAAACATCATTCAGAATACATAACCGAAAAAACTGATCATTTTGAAAATAGTCAGAAAATCACGATAATCTCAGAATTGGCAGCAGATTATGCGAAGAGTACATGGACATTGTAATTGTGACGATAATGACATTACCCGGAGTAGCGTGTATCTATTATGGTCAGGAGATTGGTATGATGAACAATCAGGTTCGACAGGATCAAAGAAAAGATCCAAATAATGACGGCTCTACTGGAAATACCAGAGATGGTGAAAGACTACCGATGCAGTGGGATGAAACGATGAATGCTGGTAAAGTTTCTGATTATTATACTGCCTCAATTCAAATACATAATAAAATGAGCTGCCATTTTAAACCAATTTCATTTCACAACCAAAGGATTCACGTCAAAGTATAAATCATGGCTACCAGTGCATCCGAATTACTGGAGAATCAACGTTGAAAGGCAGAAAACGCAAGAGAACAGCAGATATAACTTATTTAAAACCTTGTCCCGTATTAGAAGGAGGAAAACGATGAAATTAGGCGATTTTAAATCATATATAATTTCAGAATGGGTGTACACATTTGTTAGGTAGGTAATACATGAAATTGCTAATCAGTTTATCTGTAATTTTATTCAATACCTTGAAAATGATTTTAACTAACTTGATTCTAATATGTTTCAGATCATTCAATCGTCACGAAGCTTATATAACGATCTTAAATTTAGGAAGTGAAATTGAACTGATCGATTTGCACGATGTTATTAGCAATTTACCGGAAAATTTACAAGTGGCTGCTGGCAGCATCAATTCGGGTTATGCTTCAGGGTAAGATAGCCATTTTCATATTTTAAATTCGCAGTTATAATATTATATTTCAATACCCAACTAATCTCTCACTTAATAATTTTTATAACCAGTGATCAGATCCGAAGTATACCAAAATTTCCAAAAATCTTTTCAATGAGGCCGCTATCTGCCATAGTTCTAACTACAAAAGATGAACACGATCATCCGAAATTTGGAACGCAATTGTTAGATCCGAGAATAAGCATGAGCTCATCCGAAACCCAACCTTAAAGAAGCGAATTAAACTTGTACTTATCTACACACTGCCATACACTAAACATCGTAATGCCAATTAGATTTAATTTTAATCGCGGTACTTTAGTTGAATTTGTTCTACGGTGTGAATTTCCAAACAATAATTTACTTTATGAAAATTATCGTCAAAACTCGAGTACCTATTTTCAATGTCGATGATTCATTCTCAGAACTAGACGTAACTAATTAATCGCACAAATATCAATTGAAATTTCTCTGTATCATGCGGTATATGAATGGTTGGTACGCTGTTTCGTCTGCGCAAGTATTTATTAATTGGACACTGTCAATATTGATGACCCTCTTGTATACACAAGTACCTAGCTGTGTAGGTATCTACCCAAATATGCGTCTACGTGGATAGGTTAGTTACACATAATATTTAATAGAATAAAATTATCAACCACTTATTCGAAAATTTGTTTCAAATTGAAAGTAAAATATTTAATAACTAGATATGAGATGGAGAGGGCGAGAGGCCAATAAAGATTTATACATCCATGTTAAGTAGAATAGGCTCATTAATTTGAAACATACGTTTTCTCTTACTAAATCAAAAAATACCCAACTAAAGAAAATAACATATTTCGAATTGCGTTACTTTTAAAGACTGATAATGTAAAAATCATTACATTACTTAATCATACTTCAAAACTTTCACAAAATTTCATTGGGCATTCCAAAAAATAGTTTTGAGCCAAAAATCCCTCCCACACCTCTTCACTTAAAATATCGAAAAAAAAAACTTTTTTCTGGGACAAAAATTCTGTATTCGCGTGTATTTGAGGGAAAATTTTGATTTTGATACCAGTGTTCAGAGGAATGATGGGTTTATTGGTATGAATTTTTCCAAAATTTTTCACCCCTTCAGAGCGGTTGAAACTGACAAAAGAAAAGTTTGAATTTCTGCAGCTGCAGATCTTGAGAGGGGAGGGCGTAAATGAAGATTTTTTTCATCAAATTATGCGTTTTCACAAACATAATTTTTAGAAATTAAAAAAAATATTGACATTTGAGCCGTTTTAAAAAAATTAAAAAAATGCTCAAAAATGCATTTTTCTCAAAAATAATTACTAATGCGTTAAAAATAAATAGAAGTAAAGTGGCTCAACACAAAATTTTTTATCAGATAACGTCATTAAAATTTTGTCTAAGGAATATAATTGCAGAGTTGTGGGCTTTGGTGCATAAGGTGGGTAAAGAGACAAAATACAAACGAGAGGTTCGAATGAAAAATAAATGCCGAATTCGTATTCAGCATGTCTGAATTAGTTGAAAAGCTCTCCGTCCCATTTTTTTGACTCACTTTCAACATTGCAAAAAATTTCAGCTTAGTAAAAAAAAAAAATCAATTTAAATTATAGTAGCCAGATGCATATTAATACCAAACAGCAATTTATAACCAGAGAGTTTTGAAATTTTGCAAATTTACTATTCAGAGTATTTCAAGGTAGAAGTAAAAGATTTCAACCAGTGACTATGCAACATATACTGAGTCTATGTACGTATGTTTGCTAAGCCTCTGAGTGGCAGGGGATGATCTAATCTGATTCAAAAAAATTGTTTTACCAACTCTGTATAATTTTTTCAAGCGGGTGCAACTCGACAACAAAAATAGGTAGAGATTTGAAATTTATTCGGGCGAAAAGAAAATTTTACCTAAATTACCTCGGGCCAATTAGGTCTTGTAATAGCAGAACAAAGAAGGAAGTAGTAGATGAAATAATTAGAAAATCTTGCACCAAAACCTTGCATTTTTATGATTTTTGTTGAATTATTCAAAAATTTGTTCCCATGACACATCAATTAAATAAATTTTATTGGAAGGAAAAGTTTTGCTCATTTCAAATGAAAAATTATGAGCATTTGAACTCTTAAAAATAATAAGAAATGGAGTTTTCTTGGAAATTTCATTTTTAAATACAATTTATAAAAAACGCTAAATAACTGGGGTTTTTGGCTTATAAAAGAGAAAAACGAATGTTGAGGCGTCAGTTCCATCTGCGTACCAAATTTCAACTTTCTATACCAATTTAAGTAACCTGTAATAGGGTTCAATTTATTTTCCAAGGTTCAATAAATAGAAAAATTGGTTGTATAGTGTGCTAATTGGTTTGGGCATTGATTTTTGAATACATTAAGCATCTCACAATTTTCTATCGATTGGCTGAAAATTATAAACTTTTTGCACTTTTCACCTCTCCCTGCCCCTTATTTCAAATTTTGTCCGAACCGTTTTTTGATCCAAGGTCAACCAAAATATTAAAACAAGTCTAGAACCTTATTTTTATCAATTTCGAACGGTACTGAACCGAGATATTAATTTTTAGCCTGATTTTCAGTCATATTTTCAATGAAAATCAGGCTATTACGGTCTGTCGACCTACAACGATCGATGGGTAGGATTAATATCAACAAAATTCATTTTGGAGTCCTAGAAAACTATAAAGATGATTTTTAGCCATGTCAGATATTCATTTATTAATTTTTTTTTTTTTTTTTCGCCGAACATTAAAATCATTTACTCCACTCAATACCAACCAAAATCGCTCCAATTTGGTCAATTGGCACAGTTTGGCGGCCGATTAGATATATATGAGTGGGAATGAACTTGGTTCAAAATTCAGTGAACACAAAAATTATTTTTTGAGTCAATCAATAGAGAATCAAAAGTTGTATAATATATCCCAAAATAAACTTCCTAAGCCAACTAGAAAGAAAGATATGGGGCTTTTCTTTTTTTGAGCTTAAAAAAAAGCTGGTCCTTCCCTATCTGTCCACCGAATTGAGCTTGGAAGTTGAAATTTGGTACGTACATTTAGTTGAGACTCTAAATGTGTTTTTTGGAGGTTCTGAATTTTTAGCTCCATTGTACCCTTTCACAGTCCCAAAAAAGTGGTTTTTGATTGGTTTTTCTCACTTTTTGAGTTTTTTTGCGCATATTCCTCACATAACTCCCCTCCAAATTGAGCTAAGAACTTGAAATAAGGTATGCACATTTAGAGGAGGTTCTAAGTATGCCTTTCGGTGTTCTCGACTTTCAGCCCCATTTCACATCTTCACAGTACCAAAAAAGTGGGTTTTTGGTCGTTTTTTCTTATTTTCCGAGTTTTTCCTCGCATAACTCCCTTCCAAATTGAGCTAGGAAGTTGAAATTAAATATGTACATTTTGTAGGGGCCCTAGATCTGTCTTTTGGGGGTTTAAACTTTTTAACTCCATTGAACCCTCCCTACCCGTAATGCTGATAAGGAAAAAAGCATCGCGAAGAGTTCATCATCAGGCTTGTAACACTATTGACATTTGACAGCAAATAACAAAAATTACATCATAAAAACAAAAAATAAAAAAAATTTAAAAATAAAAGAGATTAATGAATTTGCACTGTCGATATAGATATACAATAATAAAATACAAATTGAAAAATTACGAAAATCAAAATGATAAAAAAAATAAATAATTAATAAAATCGAAAAAAGTTTCTTATCAAAGACTTGTGATAGCGGATGATTGTATAATTTTTATTTTGCCAAGAAATAATGGAATTAATTGTCAGAACAAACTGAAGAGAGTAAACGTTTTTGATTTAAAGTTTTTCATCACAAAAAATGGCAATAAAAGATGATTATGAAGGATTTTTGCATTTTATGTTGAAATGTTGACATAGATTTGTTACATACCATGTTCTAGAATTTTTCCTTGAAAGAGGAAAATGTCTAAATTCTTTTTCATGATTATTGCCTCTTAAACGCAGAGTTCAAAGATTCGGATTTTCTATTTCGATTGAATGGTTTGTGTCTATTAAATAGTTGGAAAGGGCCGATTTGTTTTTAGACTAACTTCTTCCAAGTACGTTATACGTAGACATACGGGCTATCATCCTAATTGTTAAACCGTTGCATGATTGTTAATATAAAAACTAATTAATTATTTCATTCCCTTATATGTATTATTATTGTTATGTTTTCAATGTGTATGCATTTTGATCGACAATGCATCGCGTCAGTCACAGTTTGTCGATCTTGCACGGTACATAAACTTCTATTTTTTACGAAGCAATTTAAAGTATATATCAGATATCATGTCAAACGTAGGTTAGGATATTACATACATCTATACGTACCCTGCAACATCATTTGTCTCATTATATAATATAGAGGGTAGAAAAAAATCACTTTTGAAGCGTGACAGGTCGTAAACTGCCAACTAAATGTATCAAAATACGTACCACACATACATAGGGTGTAATATTAATGCACCAAATACAGCAATATTATGGGTTTCAAATTATACAATTTACAATATCAATCATGATGAGGTAAGTCAGTGATGACGACGACGACGATAATAATGATTATAATAATGTTGAAGAAGAGATATATCTACTGTTTCCGCGTTTAATTCGATATCCAGAAATGTTATTTATACATATTTTAAATAAGTCATTTAATATTCGTATACGATGAATGGTGTTACACGTAGGTAAATATAAATACGAAGTACGGCGAAGGTTGAATAATTTATTCGCGAATATCTCGAAGAAAATAAGGTACAAGTCTCCAGTGGATTCGATTCCAACGATATGATTGAAATGGATACGTAGGTATCGAATTGCATGTATTTTGTGCAGAATAAATTGAAAAAGATATACGTACGACAGAATGTTCATAATCATACTTACTCGTCTTCCATAATAGAGAAATTATTTGTAATAAAATATTGTGGATATTGAATTACTCACCTGTAACAAAAAAATATTTTTCAAGTTATCATACAATCGTACGTATTATTTAATTTTTATAATTAGATACAATTAAAATAACGATACATAGATTGGTAATAAGACTTATAAATTAAACGAATAAATGGTAGGTAAGAAGAACATTGAATAGTTTAAAAACAATATCAGCCAAATCTTTGTGAAACGTCACACATGAGCCACATTCTGCTTCTCAGTAAATCGTAGGGATAATAGAAGTTGCTTTTGAAAATTTGTTTCAGGCTATGAGGGAGTGAAATGGATCTGAAAAGTCAAACTTTCCAAAAGACACATCCAGTTTAAGTCCATGTGCCGAATTTGAATAATTCTGATTGATGTAGAGCTCAGTAAATCATTTCATTGAATGGATAAAAATGAATAGATATATGACATGCTCCAAAGTACCTAATCTTACAGACTTTTTAGGATTTTAAAACAAAATTTGAAGGTAATCTCTCTTCATCCGCTGGTTTCCATTAGAAATATGACAGGGAAAATAAGGACGAAAAACATGACATTTGCAATGTTTCCTGGCTGAAAGGGGTAGGTATTCGAAAGTATCATAATTACAATCTAAAATCCCAACCAAAGCTTCATGTCGAATTTCAACTCTTCGGCTCAATTTAAATGACTACAAAAGAAAGAATTGACCTAAAAAACAACGAAGTTCGCCTGAAAATCCATTTTTGATACAGCAAAGGAATATGAGTGAAGTGAAAAATCGAAATCCACAAATAGTGCACAACTACCTGCAAAACCGCGTGCTAAATTTATGGTCTCTATTCGGGGCAAGAGGGAAAGCGGAGCAAAAAAGAAATCAAAGTTTTTTCAAGGTTAACAAGCAAAAAACCTCAATATATCTTCTACAAATAGCTTTAGAAGGGTATAGAACTTGATTTTTTTTATCAGCCTGATTTTCTACCATATTGTCAATGAAAGCCAGGCTATTACAGTCTATCGACCAACAGCGTTTGAGGGGGAGGGTTAATACCAACAAAATCCGTCTTGGGGTCTTAGAAGACCTTTACGACAATTTTTGACCATGTCGAATTTTTATCTATTTATTTGATCCCTCCCCCCCCCCCCCCCGAAATTAAAAATTTTTCGGTCTTAGAAGACCTTTACGACAATTTTTGACCATGTCGAATTTTTATCTATTTTTTTGATCCCCCCCCCCCCCCCTCCGAAATTGAAAATCTTTCGTTTAGTTCGAAACGAGAAAAAAAATCTATCAAATTTGGATAATATGCTTGGATTAGCGGTTCGTTGTATATTCTGGAGTGTGGTTGACCTCAGGTCAAAATTAAGTTATGCCCAAATTTGGGGGAGGGGATGCTAGTTGTATAACATGCCCAAAAATCAGTTTATTAAGTCAATCAGGAAAGGAGATATAAGAATTTTTCCTCTTTTTGACCTCAAAAAAAGACTGTTCTTCTCCTATCTCTCCTTCAAATTGGACTAGAAAGTTGAAATTTAGTACGTAAACTTGGTAAGAGCCATAAATTTGCCTTTTGGAGATTTCGACTTTTCAGACGGATTGCCTTCCCTTGAAACTCAGAAATGAGGGTTTTCGGACCGGCTCACATAATTTCTCTCCAAATTGAGCTAGCAAATTCAGGTATGCAGATTTAATAGGGGTCCCAAGTATGTTATTGGAGAGCCTCATTGCACTAACTCATATTCTCAAAAATGTTTTTTGGTCCTTTTCTTTGAGTTTGTTCCTCGTATATGCCCCCCACAACAAAATTGGCAAAAAGGTCAAATTTTATACACCGATCGTTTCAACTCGATGTCTGTCGACCGCATATTGAAGTAATTTCATAAAATTCATCACATGTATTTACTTTGTTAAAAAAGTGACATCTCAAAGCGGTGGTTTTATTCCAAAACAATAAAATTTACCTTGGCTCAGCCCCCTCGGGGTGGCAAAACTTTTTTTGAGCATTCTCCAACTCGATCGGTAAGCAAATGAACATTTGAGTTCCAATGAAACCAAAATTTTTTTCGTCCCTCCAACCGAACGCATAGGCCCGTGAACACCTTGTATTTCCCACCAAAGCACCGTGAAAAATGTGACGAATTCTTATGAGCTCAACACGACGGTTTGCCAGTTTTTTTATTTTTTTTTTTCGACAATATTCTACCACTCCAAACTTTTTGAAATTTTTATGGTATATTTACGGATAAATAGGACGCATTTGAGAAAAGAAAAATCAATTACACCTTTGACATTTCATAACAAAATGGCATCTCAAAATTTTTAAAACGCTATAATTTGGGGGAAAAATTTTGAAAAAATTTTTTTGGGGTTCTCTGACCTTGAATCTATATAAAAAACGTAAAATTTTTATCTACATTTGGCGAAAAATGAAAAAGTTGTGATGAAAAAACATATTTTGACCTTTCTCCCCCCCCCCCCCACAAAAATACTTCCGGCAGAGGTCCAAAATCATTTATGTCGAAACGTTTTCTCGTCGTGGTTAAACTTTTGGTACAGGAACAGTTGAAATCTGTTTCCTAAGCAGATTCACCATTCTTAACCGGTTATACCCTTTGAGCAATGCTGATCTTTGCAAAGCAGATTTTTTTGACGCGATTCCAGAAGACAAGGAGAGCAACTTCATTATTTAGGGGGAAAAGATAGCATGGCAGTGGGAAGTTTTTCAAGGTCATACAGCTTTACGAATATATAAAGTCGTCTAATTGGAAAGTACGTATATCTCCTTATTTTAGCGTGAAATTAAAATGATGAATAAGATTTTATAGTACTTTGAAGCGATCGATCCGACGACGCGACATAACTAGAAAATGCTAATTCGATCGAAACATCAATTTTCCAATAATTAATACAACTAACGATGCTTTTTCGTTAGTACCAAGTTTCACAGATTTTCTTATTTATTTACTTATCCACTGAAGGCAACTTTTTACGATTTCAAAATTTATTTACTTTTTTCCTCCCCTAGAATGGGATGAATGAGCAAGCCTGAGCAAAAATGGATAGCAAACTTATAACAAATGAAATCGTCGGATTTACAGTAATAAAATAAATACACAACGTCGTTGATTTTTTTTTTTACTTCGGCTGCAAATCGACTCGTCGACTCAGCCCACCGAATGAAAACATTTTCCATGGAATTTTTTCCTTAATTAATTCTCTTAGAAAGACGAAACAACACAACTATTCAAGACGAAGCCGTAGTTTTCTTCACATTTACGTCTACGTATCTCCAACTGCCTCGCTTCTCTATCGAAATACCCAAGTATACGAAAACGCAAATACGGGACAAATATCACGCCTCAAATTCTAAACATTGTCGCATTCGTGACTCCGATGAACACCAGACAATAACTCGACAGTAAAAAAAGAAAAGGCTTGAGAGAGTACGACGACGACGAATCGTTTAGAAAGTAAGAGTTTTCTTTTTGACACGACGACAAGGTGTTTGTCGTCCTTTTCACGGCGGCGATTTTCTTCGCGTGGTGTTTCCTCACTCTCTTAGCCTTCTAGCTCGTTGAAGATGACACGAATGGTGCGGGGTGAAAAAGACAAAAAGCACGATGGAAAAGATGTCGTCATTATTATACGAGTACGTAGGTAGGTATAAGTAATAAGGCAATGCGACGCGACGACGAAACGAACGAAACGAACCTTTCCCAGCTCGATAGACTTTTATTAATTAAAATTCAACGTGTACCAGCTCCTTTAATTAAGATTAAACGTTATTTGAATGCGAACGCGCGAAGCCTTTTCGAACACAGGTACCGGCTTGTATACTTATCGAATTCAGCTTGAGGAATTTTTTTTTTTCTTTTTCTTTTTCTTTTGTTGTTACGAGGAAAAGGTGCATGGTTGAGTTTTCTGAGCTGCAGAAGTGTACTTACGGCTCTTCCTTGTTTAAAGTATACATTTTTCTTAAGGTTAGGTGTAGACACGATCGAATGGATTTGTGATTAACTGTTTGTAATTAAAGGATGAAAAATTGGTGAATAAATACGAGGAAAAAAAAAAGGTGTACAAACTTTTTTCACGACGAGCTTTAAATCTCAGCAATAGTACAGGATGTTCAAATTGTTCACAATAAAAACAAATATTTAGCAAGCAACTGAGGTAACTGCCTAACATTACAAAAGCAGCAAGAGTTAGAATAATACAACACAATTTCCTTAATAAATTTTTCATACTTTCTAAACTAATAATTTCGGCTTCCATCAAAGGAAGAAGCAAATACTGATTTTCAAACATCATTTACATGTCATTATTGAACTATAATATTCACGATAAGTAAATAATCTATAAATTACACATCTTCCAAATAATGTAATTCTCTCCTATCATAATAACTACCGCACAAACACCACCAAAAATGTACCGACCTAAAGAGATCTTTTATTCAAAACTATATTAAGGCCTTCTTTAATCCTATCAGCTCATTGTATTACGTACTTTGCGCAAATAAATGTACTTGATCAGCGTCGAGCACGGTGGTACTGATGGTTGAATGTGCATTTTACACGACCGTATGCATAAGTGGTTTTCTGCGGGGTAACAGGGAGGAAAAGGATGTTAAAGACTACATTTGTACGTCCGTCCGACATTAAAGCAAAGGGCTATGTAGTTACAATTCCCCGTTTATTGTGTCAACATGTGCCAAATTGGAAATGTGGGTAGTTGTTGGTCAACTAAACCACAGTCATCGAAAGCTGCGGTGACGATAGCCGACAAAAATGTTATTTCCTGTTTTAGATATTCTGGAAATGGGGAATGAGCATTCACAGGGATAAAATAAGAATTACACGAGGCATAAGGGAATTTTAAAACCTTTCTTGTCGTTTAATTTTTCTGCAAATTTTTAAGCTATGTAAAAAAGATCATAGCCTAGGTAACAAGGAGTGAATCGGCCCTCGACTGGAATTTTCAAACTATCCGATGGAAGATGACCCCAATGGTTTGAAAACTCCCTGTAAACATTTTTTCATCCTATCTCACCCCTATCCTATGATATGATCTTAAATGTGTTCGAAATATGAGTTTAGCTAAAGAAATTTTCATGTTCTACAATTCTCAACTGAATTTTTTCAAATTTGCAAAGATTATGAACCATATTAAGGGACCCTGGAAATTTTTTCTAATTTTTTCGATCATCTTTTCATCTCGAAACACGCATTTCTTAGTTTCAAAACCGAATATCTACATGTTTTTTTCAGACTTGGAACAATGAAAAAATTATATATCATGCAGTAGATCCATATCTATAACATTTTTTTTTTTTTTTTCGATTTTTAGCCAAAAAATAACGTTTTTAACACAAAGTTACAGAAATTGAAAAATTAGGGTTCGATCGATCAATCAGGTTACCAATAAGTGATTCGCGATTATAATACGTGCTGAAGTCCATATTACTGTGCACTATTTTTGTTAGGTTTTTTACAGCTCAGTGCTGAAAAATTGCGAACTAATCTGAAGCCACCGAGACATACATCTCAAAACCATTTCCAATTGATTGGGGATGTCGAAAGTAAAATGCCCGCCAACTTTAAGCATTTTACTTCAATGCGTAAGCTATGGATGTATTTTTAAATTATTTGCAGGGAAATTTTCTGCAATAAAATATGGATTTGAGCTCAAAATTTACGAATTTCAGAAAATTGTACTTCAATCGATTAAATAGATCACCAATATAGGTAATTCGAGATTTTAAATGCTGATGTTCATATGTACCATTTTTATGAACTATTCTCCAGCACTGGAAAAGTCCAAAATTTTCTTGAAGGCTACGAAACGTCCCGAAATTGCTTTCAATCGATTCGGCAGGTCGAACGTAGGGTATGTATCAAATTTCAGCTTTTTTCGTTGGCCAGATCAAATTTTCATGATTTACAAAACGATGAGATAATTTTGAAATTTAAAAAATCGCCAAAATTCAATAAATGCACTTCAGGACTTGAAATTTTGAAAATGGACTTCTTTTAATATGCATCTTCAATTTATTTATGTATTGACTCGAAATTTTGCTTTGAGTTGGAATACCTCCCTTATTAATTGTAAAAAAGTGAAAAACGTGTTTTTTTTTTGGTTTTTATTTTTTTAAGCATGTTGCATTCAATTTCTGAACTACAAAAAAATATATGTGATAGACGAGCACTTAACAAATATAATAAAAAATATTCCAGCAATGAGTCTGCCCCGGAATTCATTTAATTTTTTTTTGAAAATTTCAACATAAAAATGTGAACCAAAAATTTTCAAAAAATTCTCAATCATAGTACTCAGCAAGGTGTTTAATCTGCCAAAATTTCAAAGTTTTTACTCTCCCTTTCCATTTCGACATGGGGGGGGAGGGGGCGATAATTCCGGAAGAGGTGAGTATAGGGAGTTAAAATTTTTTTTGGTATATTTTTAGACCATAGAGTAACATTTTAGTTCAAGTTTGATCGATTTTGGATCGGGGGCCATTTTTGACCCTTTTTATGAAAGGCTCTTTATTCATTTTTACGGTTTTTTATTATTTTTTCTTTTGAAAACACGGACATGATTTTAAGGTTAATTTTTTTGCGCGATGCTTTGAACATTTCAACGATACTTTCGAAAGGACAAAATAACCTTAATCCACAAAAATGAATAAATTTGAAGAAAAATGGCCATAATCGAACGTAAATAAGTCCAAAAGAACATATTCAAAGGACAAAAATATTCGAGTGAATTGATCACTTTAAGTTGGCAAAATGAAAAAAAAGAATGATTTTTCGCATTTTTGAAGATCTTTTCAGCCCTCCTAAAAAAATTTCTAAAAAAATTTTTTGTTATAAATATGGATCTACTCCGTAATATATTTTTTTCGTTGTTCCAAGTCTGAAACAATATGTAGATATTTGGTTTTGAAATTTAGACATGCGTATTTCGTGATGAATAGATGATCGAAAAAATTTGAAAAAATTTTTAGGCATGACCCTTGATACGATCCATTATCCCTGCAAGTTTGAAAAAATTCGATTGTGAATTGTAGAATATGAAAACTTATAAACGCAACTTGTATTTCGAAGACATTTAGGGTTATATCAAAGGGTATTCGGTAGAGTGGATACACTTTGAAAATTTTGGAATACCAACAACCCATACCTGCCAAATGACGTCAAACTAAGGGGTAGATGTAGTAAAGTCCTCACTTAATGCATTGAAGCCATAAAAAGCTATTTCAGCCTGATTTTTCATGTCATATTATTACGTTTTATCGACCGACGGCAGATGGGAAGAAAGGGGATGGGGTGTCTTAAAAAACTCCGTTTTGGGATCCTAGAAAACCATTACGACCACTTTTGGTACCTAATATTTATTTTTATTTTTTTCCTCGAAAAAACTGAAAAATTATCTGCTCAGCTCGATATCGACCAAAATCGATCAAAGTTGAGGAATAGGCTTAGATTGGCGAGTCATTCTATATTCTAGAGTGGGGATGGCCTAGGGTCAAAATTCAGTTGAGCACAAATTTGGGAGAAGGGTGCTGAGAGACTAAAATTGCAAGAACTGTTCCTTTTTGAACTAATCAATAGTCAATCCAAAGTTGTAAAACATGTCCAAAAATTAGCCTTTTAAGTCTATTAGGAAATATGAGGATTTTTCCTCTTTTTGACATTGAAAAAGGGCTATCTCCGTATCTTCCTTCCAACTTGAGCTAGCAAGTTGAAATTTAGTATACAGACTTGGTAAGGGCCATCGATGTGTTTTTTGGGGGGTTTCAACTTTTCGGATCCATTTTGCCCCCTTACAGCTGAGAAATGTTTTTTGGACGGATTTTCTCATGTATTGAGTTTGTTCCCCTCATAGCTCCCCTTCAAATTCAGCTAGTAAGTTTATATTTGGTATGCATAGTTATAAGGGGCCTTAGATGCACTTTTTGGGAAACTTTTTTTTTTTTACAATTTCTGATAATTTTAAGCATTTTTTAGCTTTGAGCTTTCGTTACGACGGGTGAATTTGAATTTCGAATGCTAAAATTTTCACCTCGTTAGTTTGAGGTCATTTTGGAACTATTAAGCACGACCCATTATCAATTTTCCTAAATTTTCAAAAATCATTCCATTCTAACGTAGCACTGAGTAAGGGTGAAGTAGGGTACTAAAATCTCTACCAATGAGTTTCCAGAGCATGGAGACCAACTTTCACTGAATAGTTTGAAAATTTTAGCCAAGGGCCGATTCACCCTTTCTTACCCGGCTATGCTCTTCAGTTTTCCCACAAATCAAAAGAAATTATTTTAAAAGTTGAAGGAACAGAAAGATGAACCAATTAATATTTCAACTACTTCCCCAAGACTTTTACGTCATTAAAATAAATACAGTGAGTAAAGTGTTCCTAGTTTGTACCTTTAATACTTCACCATCAGAGGTACTTATCGGTCATCAATACAACAGATGGTTTATCTACTGGTAAATTAATATATAATTAAAAAAAAAATTCTACCAACTTCTCCATCTTTTAAAAATCAACGAAACATCAAAATGAAGGTATAAAATGAGGTCGATTCGCAGTGTCATGTAGAAAAAATATATATACATATACATATACATGTATACGGTCACATTTTCACCTTTGAGACTTGGCATGAGAAAATGAATACCTCGCAGCGTCATTTTTCTGCTTTGCTCTCTTTTGTACTTTCACCCCTCGACTATATTCGTCATTAAAAAAAAATCCCCATTCTAATTCAATTTAGGACCGTCGAAAATATCATTTTTCGCTTTCTCGTTCACTCGACGACGACGACGACGATGCGACGGGAAGAGCGAATGAAAAAAAAAAATATCCAGTCATTATCAAAGTTTAAATGAAAAAAATTTTTAAAATTAATTTTCAAAATCATAAATATTTCATGAAAACGAAAACGAAAGATCACGTCACGCAAGGCGAAGTTTTTATTCAGTACAAAGTATACACACAGCAACACCAAGTACGTATTTTATTATACATCACAAGAGCTATGTTGAAAAAAAAAAAAAAATGAACCTATATCGTTCCATTTGATAGCTTCATACCTTCGTCAATCCCGTTCTCTGTTCTTCCCTTTGCTATCGCCAGCTGCCGGCTTTTACAGTCAAATGATTATTTTGTACTGATTTTTTAATTTCTTTTTTTTTTTTTTTTTTCGTTTGTACACGGCGCAGAAAAATAATCGATAGTAATTAATTTTTGAAAAACACTTGTTTGTAGCAGCGGCGTAATAGCTTGAAGGATTCAACCCCCAATCCCCTCCTCCTCCATTACATGTGATTTTCTCAACATAATAATTTATTTTTAGTAGAACAGTAAAATACTTTCGATGAAAAATATTCACTTTGACTCGCCAAAAAAATCGAAAGGTCGAAATTAGTAGAAAATCGTCCAATGACGTACCTATCCATAGACCGAGTTAACTAGGCTCACATAACACGAATTTAAATTTACAAAAAACAAAAAAAAAAATACCAGTTTTGATTTCCAGTTCAAAGATCAGGTTTAGTATTGCGAAGGAAAACTGTATAGCCGATTCCTAGATTAAATTCAATATATTCAGCTACACTGAGCAAAGGGTAAAATTGAAATTTGTTTCGGTATCAATTATTCAAAAATAATTTCATTTCTCGCATCTCGTAAAATATTAAAACAACTTAACGCAAAACTCTGATGGGCTCACAAAGCCGTCAAAAAATTTCGTACGTAGGTAACTGTACACGGTAAAATCAAACGAGAAAAAAAAATGAGAGCAATAACCTGGCGAATATTAAGCTTAGGCTGGATATAAAATTGAGTTATCAACAATTCACGCGATGCCTTGAAACCATGGCACGAGATTTCTTTCGCTCGTTTGTTAATCCGCGATGAAAATCTAATTTATAAACTTTTTAATATTTAACTAAGACGACGTAGCCAGATATATTGTTCGTATCCACCACTATTACTACCTACACGAAACGACATTCTCATACACAATTTCGAGCTAGCAAACCAATGCAAAGCAGGTACCTGGTATCTAGCTATCTACTACCTATCTGCGCAGATGAATAATTTACAAGGGATATAGAAAAAAGAAATACTTTACTTTTACCATAGCTACCTATACCTATATGTTTGTTGTACAAATAAGATGATGCGAAAATTTTCGCGTATACACCGACGTGTACGATTGTTCTTATGTATAGAAGATACCCGTGTAAATAAATTATAAGCAACGTATGCATGATCATTTCCTTTCTCTTTCTTTCTCTTACTCACTCACCATGTACGAAACATCATTATATACTACGAGCTTTGCACTTTACGCAATACATAGATAGGTATACCTACCTAAATATACCTATTACCTACGTAGTATGTACAAACAAAATACGTGCTTTAATTTATTTACTCGCATACCTACCTACCTACCTTCTATGTGTATACCTGCTACCATTAAATAGACACATATTGGTATTTTCTTCCGAATAAGTAAACCGTGTCTACCTGGCTAAAGTTTTCTCATTTTAAACATCCATCAGTAAGTATACGTATACTAAGTCCAAAATAACTTGGAATATTTCGACCGAGCTCCCTTATATACTTATATGATTTCCTTGCAAGAAATCCTACCCCCCTTCTTCGTTTAAATTCGTACGAATATCACCGCATCTTCGAATAGAAAATCGCGTCGTTTAAATAATTTCCGGCTTCATCTCGCTCGCTCTTACAAAATGCTGCATTGTAAATTACCTTCGCAAAAGTGAGTACATTTACGCGAAATAAAATGAAATAGCAAGTGCAAAGCATAGGAATTTGAAAACTTGCTAAGCTGTTTTATACCGTCATTCGACGAAAATTGTCTACCATAGACGAGTTCATAATGATGCAAACTATATACTTATACTTTCATTCGATCGTTTTACCTTAATATACTTGTATAGTTCTACTACCTATATACCGAGTGTTTCGCATTAACCTCCCTTCCTTTATACCAGTGATAGGTCAACTTGTGAGCCTTGCATGTATAATGGTTAGCATATCATAAACATCGAAGGAGCTGAAATATGCTATTTTTTTAAATTTCATCTTCAGCTTCATTTCACCTCTTTATAGCGCTGAATAAGTTATTTTGTTTGGTTTATGCTGTTTTTAGAGGAGGGGTTGCAATTTAGCATTTAGATTTAGTAGGCATTCGTTATGTGCCTTTTAAAGATTCACTAAATTAAGCGTTTGACCATCAAAATAATGGGTTTCGAACGAACAAGGGGACTTTTAATACAAGTAAGTTTTAAATTCTGGAAAATGTAAGTAGATATCTGATGCAAACAGTAACTGATCGACATACCTAGAAAGAATGCACTAAGCCTGACTTTTATAAAGTAAAGAAGATGTGAGAATTGTTCATTCATGAAATGTTTTTCTTCCTTAAGTGATGGAGATACAGTAATATATTGGGTTGAACACTTTAACCCTCCTCCCTCTAAAGTGCAGTACATGTACATCAAATTTCAATCTTGAGGTTAAATTGTGAAAAGGAGCAAAGGGACTAAAAATTTAACCCACCAAAAAGCGTATCTAAAGCCTCGACTAAACCTTTTTTTTTTTTTGGCGGACTGCAATCCTAAGCTTTTGGGCTGAGTGGAACGAGTTCATCAGTAATATCGTGACAATCTTAATCTATGATTGCACAACTTACCCCCTCGCACCACAACACCTAACATCTAATGTTTCATTCAAAGCTAACAGGTGTATAATCACCATTGAAATAAAGAGTGCACCTAGAAATTTTTAAGGGGAGGTAGGGGAGGGGGGTAAACTTGAATTTTCGAGCGCAGCGAGGGCTAAATTTTGAAAAAATGGTATTTTTAAATCAACAAAAAGTGTATTTCTCAGAGTTTGGGTTTCAATTTTTGAAGTCTCATTACAAAAGTTCTAGGTTTTTTAATGATTGGGATGCAAAAAACTCAATTTTTTCGCACCTAAAGGGAAGAGGGCTATAGCCCCAGTAGCTCCCTCCTTCAATAATGCTTAAGAGAATCAGCTTGAGCTAAAAATACACACTGAAATTCATGCTCTTAGCTCAGTTTGTAAGGGAGATATGCCCATATCAGACTTCTACTAAATGTACATCCCAAATTTCAGCGCGTACTGGAACAGCCTTTTTTTGAAGTTGAAAAGGAGAAATCCCTCGCACTTTTCTCATCTTCATGAATTTGATTCTCTATCAAATAGTTCAAAAGCAAGCAATTTTTGCCATTTCGGCTACTTAGCACTCCCTCCTTCAAATTTGCGCATGACTGAAGATCCGAAGTCAACTCCGCTCAAAAATATACAATTTGACCTCAATACTCAGTCCAAGTCTACTATCCAAGTTTGGCTAATTTTGGTTGGCATCGAGCTGAGTAAAAAATTTTTAGCTTTGGGAGGGGAAGAGATGAGGGAATAAATATCAGATATGGGTAAAAATGATCTGATTGATCTTTTAGAACCTCAAAACAGTAATTTTTTGGTAATATAAAGAAGAAAATTTGTCGGAAAAAAAT
The DNA here is from genome assembly GCA_900060175.1 of Ferrisia virgata. NCBI lineage: Eukaryota > Metazoa > Arthropoda > Insecta > Hemiptera > Pseudococcidae > Ferrisia > Ferrisia virgata. The sequence goes on along the minus strand of FIZR01021732.1, from coordinate 40,355 downwards.
GTCAATTACTGAAGCCAAAACTACAAGTATCTATGAATATTTAGCGCTGAGATTTTTCAAATTCCTTTTACGTTTACTGAAAATGAGAGGAAGTCAGTGAGGTGGCCACGCAGGAGACAAGGGGGTTAGAACCCCCCAGTAAAAAAAATTACATCATCCAATTAGTGTAATGAATCTCAAATTTAGGCGAATGATCGCAATTTTTGTGTGAGCAATGGTTTCCTTTTAAGCAGCTAACATTACTCAAAGGTTGGTCATCATTCCCCAACATTTATAAAAATTGGGTCATTTCATTTTTTTGCACTATATAGCAAGCAACTGTTGCTCCGAAATATCTTTCATTGTACCAACTCTTGCAGAGTAAATATCAAAATTAGAAAAAGAAAAAAAAAAGTAAGAGGAATTGAATTGAAATTATTATCATTTTTTTCGGTAAGTATCTTTTTGTGTGTCGTCAGTCATCATGTTTCTCTTACTTTGCTTCTCTTCAACTCTCTTCTTTCTGCCTTCCTGTCCTATTATCCTACAATGTCCGATACCGAGGTATGGCGTGGTAGCGATTTACACGCCCTGTATTTCTCATTCTGCGGGAATACGGTTTTTAAGATATTCGCCACAATGAAATATCCATTTGGTACTTTTACTGGCCATTTAAAAGCTAATGTATCTTTGTTATCTTGGAATAATGCGCGAGCTTCTTTCTCTTTCTCGCTCTTTTGCACACACACTTTTTCTACGTTTTAATTTATAGTTATAGTTGAGTTGGTTTGAGTTAGTTTTTTTTTTCATTCTTTTTCTTTTCTTTTGCTTCAGCTTCTCTTCTTTAATGGCGCTATACCATTTCGTGTTTATCGGTGTAGTGGTGCGTAGTCTACTGATACTGTGTATGTAATATACCATAAAAATGAAAAAGAAGAAGAACCAATGGCTATATTACAGTAGATTATCTCGAGGCCAAATCGAATCGAGTCCGCGAGTTTTTTTTTTTTTTTTTTTTTTTTTTTTTTTTTAACCCGCTTGTTTTTTTTTTTTTTTTTAAAAAGAATTTGCCCCCCCCCCCCCTCCCCTCCCCCCGGTTTTCCCAAAAATTTTTTTTGTGGGGGGGGGGGGGGGTGATTTTTTCACAGCTATCTCTCCTCCAAATTGATACCTGGTTGAAATTCGGTACGCAGGTTTAGTAATGTTCTAGATTTGCCTTTTGGGGTTTCGACTTTTCAGTTTTTCCTATCCACGCTGCTTTTTTTAAATATGAATGAAATATAAAAAGTGATCCATATTCGTTTGACATGTTTGGTCTGGGTATAAAATTGGACTCAATACAGCAAGAATACGAATACAGACAATTTAAAATTTTTTTGAGCTCCTGGTCGCCTCCCATCTTTTGTGAAAAGATAAAATGTCGTTTAGGAAGTTGAAAAAAAAATAGTAGCTTTGAGTAGGTGTCTTCAAATGAGCCAACTTTTATTCCTAAAAAGACATAAAAATCTTGTAAGTTGAAAATCAAACTTGGGAAATTTTATTTTAAAATATGAAAAATTCCTAAAGAGGCTCAGAACGTGCCAGAATTTTTTGTGGAAGCCAGACCATCTTTTAGTGATACCTTTGTTCACTGTGTTTCACTTTTTTTGAAAATTATTGATTATAATAATTTTTATTCGGGGTAACATTCGATTGCCTACTACTCGCAGGTTATTAATTCGTCTTCAGAACAAATTCATGGTTAGAATTGATCCTTTTGCTAAATTTTCAGGGGATTAAAATGCAACGGTTCGACTTTTTTTTAAAACAAATTTCTGGTTTAAAAATACATACGTATACACCTTATTTTGCATAATTGCACATTTGATGCTTGTTTCACGTTTATCAAACTTGTCAAAAAAAAAAAAAAATCCTCGTTAATAAAAGTATACAACTATATTATTAAAATACTAAGCATACTGAAAACATTTCCCAACAGGTTATTCACATTTTCCAAGTTCATTTCCTCTTTCAATTTCACTTCCTTCAACGACAGAAAATTGCAATATTACACCATAAAATAATTTTTCATTCACAATAAAATACAAATACTGACGTTGAAATCTTTAGTGACATCGCATTCATTAGTTCAAAACGCATCGAATTTTCAAACCATTATAAATGTTGATAGGTTCATTGAACCACAAACACAATGAAAATACGAAATTACGAAAATGATGTAACCAGCACTACCTTTTAGGTACAGGTACAACATAACATTGTCGATAAAAAGGAAAAATCGTAGAGTAAAAATACACTCGTAATTCATCCAGACATGTTGAAAAAAAAATTTTGTAATTAAATTTTAAAAAAATACACACCCACGTAACCACTAAACGTAAAAGTACAAAAAAAAAGCTAAAATATCGTACAAAAAAATTCAAAATTTAAATGAATTATTTTTCATTTGTTTTTGAAAATTATCCCATTTAAAACACGATTTACCTGCTACAAAGAATACAATATTCGTCTGATCTTCTATTCGGATACATTTAATAAGGATACAGCAAAACCTGGCCAACTTTAAAAACTCGTCTAATACAATGAAAAAAAATGTACAAAAATTTAAATATTATTCGCAAAAATGAATTTTTTTTTTCAATCGAAATTTTATCAAATTTAAAAAAAAACACCAAGTCAAGATTTTTTTACCCTCCAGAATGATTATGGGGATTGTACATGTACATGCATTACAGGTAACTAAAAATCAATGTTGGATTTAGCCACGATCCACTATGGTAACTAGGTTATCAGTAGGTAAAAAAATTTATACCAAAACGAATAACGTTTTTCGTATTTTAATCGGCCATTTAGAAAATTTCAGCGAGCTACAGGTATATCAGCGTAATTTTCAACATTATGGATGCGAAAAGTTTCGTAAAAATTGTAACTTTTTTTCACGTATTAGGATGAATGATGGATAAGTTGGAAAATTTTCATCTTGAGTAATTCCCACCATAATTTTGAGGAAATTTATAATTTTATATTCGTATCGGTATCTTTGTCCCTTTCCCTTCACACTGCATTTACCATTCACACATGAAAATAACGTACCTCGTGTTTCGTATAATGTAATCAAATAAAATCAAATATTAAGATAATAGAATCATGTGTATTTCTTAATTTTCAATTTTCAAAATTTAATTCCCCCTCCCCCTCCCTTTGGTTCTCTAACCATACCATTGTATTCTTAGTAAATCGATAAGAATAGAAGATGATTTAAAAACGGAAGAGACACAGTCCTGAATGATTTTCCATAAATAGTGTGCAGACCAACTTCCAAAAAGTGCTCTAGAAGTTAATATTACTGTTTTTTTTTCTGGGGTACAAAAAAATTGCTCATCAAAATGTGAGTACTCGTTTCGTATTTTCAAAATTGATGAAAAAAATTTTCACCCTGCACATGAAGTGGGGCAGAGGTAAAAAAGGAGTAATTTTTGACTTAGACAGGGGACCAAAAAATTCGACTAGGGTTCGATAGGGAGGTATCTCATAATGCTAAAAAAAAAAATTTCCACTGAGGACCTGCTCAATAGAAATTTATGGCCCTCTAAATGCAATTTTTGGTCATTTTCGGCAAATTTTTGTATTTTTATAACTATAGCTCCCCTCAAACATGATTAGGGGATATTTCGTTTCATCATATTCTGTTGCACCTAATCCTCACATATCCAAAACCGCATATGGATGGATTTTTTTCTCCCCTCCCCCATTCCTACCATAAACCTCCCTCAAAATTAATTTTTGTTTGAACTAGTCGTCTAACCTATTGAAATGGGTTAAAATTTCATGCTACATTCGAATATAATGACAATTTTTTTTCACATTCCAACCCCTCTTCCCCCCTTACACATCGCCCACTCAAAACTGATTTTTTTTAATCAGCTGCGAGACTAATAAAAATAAGTTGAAATTAACAAGGTCTTCTTTTGAAGTTGAAAATTTGAAAAAAAATATATGAATGGATTTTTCTTCTCCCCCTCCCCCCTCCCATAAACTTCCTCAAAAATTATTTTTGTTTGAACTAGTCGTGTGACCTATTGAAAAGGGTTAAAATTTCGCACTCAATTCGAATATGATGAAGATTTTTTTTCACATTGCACGCCCCCCACTCTTCACTCATCTTCCTCACAAATATGATTTTTTTTTTTAATCAGCTGTGAGACTAATAAAAATAAGTTGAAATTAACGAGGTCTTATTGAAGTTGAGAATTTGAAAAAAATATATATTTTTGATTTTGAAAAAATTGGAAATATTATTGGATACCTGACATGATTATTTTAATGAAATTGAAAATGTCGATGGATTGTTTCCTCGTCTTACTACTCATCACAAATCCGTCCTTAAAATTCATTTTTTGTTGAACTAGTCGGGTGGGCTACTGAAATGCGTTATAATTTTCCATTAAATTCTTACATAAGAACAATTTGTTTTCACACTCTTTCTCCTTCCCTAAATTGCAGTCGCAAAGTTGTTTTTTTTTTCAAAGTAGTTGGGTGACCTATTAGAATATGTTGAAATTTCACGCCCAGTTCGAATACGATTATGATTTTTATCCTGTAAGTAATACCTTGCAAAGGATTAATATTGTAAGCACATCGGCTTTAAAACTCAAATAATATATACGTACATTTTATGTATATCTCGATTATTGAAGGGGCAGCGTTCACTCAAATTTTATTAGCCCCTTCAAATTATCAAGACAGACAAATTTTGTACATAATCAAAATTGTTGCCCAAGTTGTCCACTACCAGGTCCACTATTCAGAATTACGATTCGGGCAAATTTTTTGAGCTCTAAACTTTTTATCGAGTAATACATGACCTTGTAAAATTTTTCTAATAAAAAATTCGCCCAAATCGCGACTTTGAATAGTGGACTTAGCAATCGGAAATCAATGCAGCAACTTTGGTTGCATACAAAATTTGTCTATCTCAATTATTTGAACGGGTTTATAAAATTTGAATGAACGTTGTGGCCCCTGCGATAATCGAGTTGGGCAAAATACGTATGCATCAATATTTGTAAGAGAAATTTTGCTCTACCTGATCCACTATTGAGATTGATTATTTGATCGAAATTTTGAATACGATCCAGAGATCTAATTCGAAATATGAGAGGACAGGGGGGGGGGTGCTAAGAGCCCTATCTCGTCTCATCTCACTTCGTCCGTCTTCTGAAAATCCGCTCATGTGTAAATCTACTACAAGAGAGAGAAAAAGAATGCATACACAAAATAAGCCAATACAGATCTCAAAATGAGTTTATGGACCCCCCTCCCCGTCACCACTAATATTTCTTCATAAAATGCTTATAGGCAACGATCCATTTACTTTTGAGAGCGCATATAACAAACGGAAAAAATAAAATTTGAAAATAATTATTCCCAAGTCTTATTCATTTTGTTGGTGATTTTATAGTCAACTTTTCAAACACTCTCCCAACAAAATGACTATCAACTGGCAATCGTTAGCAAGAGTAAAACAATTCAATCTTTTCTTCGAGTGAGGTACTTATCTATTTTATTTTTATGAAATTATCATTCGAGTTATAAACTCGATATTCAATGCAGAACGAACATCTGAACCTGTACAACCCACAGCTTCCAATATTTAAATGAGACTTCAACAGGTGGAAGTGGCATATGAAAAAACTCTCATGACCAAATTTTCAGCTACTGAAGTTGATCGGTGCAATTTTGATACAGGTTTGAAAATTCAGCAGTGCCTCGAATTGGTCGGAAATGGTTTAAAATGAGTTTTGGGAGAATTGACAATCGGTTAAAATCAAAAATTTTAAACTCTCACGTAATAGGTACAGATTTCAAAAATTCAATTATTTTCTAAAATGACGCAATTTTTTTTTATTTGACCCCTCCCCCCTTCTCCAGCCACCTCTACATTTTCAATACCAACCAAATCAACTTTGGATGTTCGGGAAAAGTTGAAAATTTAGCACAGAGAAATTTTCATTTCTTAATTCCACATTTAGATGTTGTTATGTTTCCATAGAAAGTGAATTTGACAAAAAATGAACATGTCCAACGAAAGTCAGAGATTCTCTGATGAGCGACGAAAATTGTCTCCTTTTTCAATTTTTCTGTAAGTTGAGGGGGATGGGAGGAGTTGGGGTTACCAGGTTCATAAAATCAATCGTGGCCTCACCAACGATGCAATTTTTCCAAGATGGCAAAATTTAATACACTTTATTGATCTACTCCATCCATTGAATTTGGTTAACACGTAGGCTTACCTCCTCGCGTACGTACGAATACATATACTATATTTCGATACCGTATTCGTATCAAATTCTCTCTTGTAAGTTATATGAGACGAACGTAAAATCTGATAAGGGTAGGGTAGGGGGGAGAGGGGGTGCGGGATGGGCGGCGGGCGAACGAGAGGAAAGCAAAAGCTCATTGAAAACTTCTAAACATTTTTAGTCGGGTGGAAATTTGACGTTAATTGATTCTTGTTATTACTTGTACGCGCGTCGAATTTTAACCAGCGCAGCGTGACGCGTCTACACTCACCAAACTCGTCGTACTTTTATTTGCTGGGGAAATTCTTAGGACGGATGTGGCTGGCGGAGTGCTTATAATTTATGGCGTTCATTAATCAAATATTGAAAGCGTATACTCGACTCGTATACTATTTTGAATTTGTCTTGCGAACGTGAAAATCAATTTTTACTCGGGCATACGTTGCTGCTTTTCACGTGTATTATTATTGTAGGTACCTACTCACCTGTACCTATCCGATATGGGGGGCCGTGTATAGCACTCAATTTTGTAACAACAACACCACTAGCAGGTAAAATGTACCTCTATGCTTGCTACGTATAATGTGCGATATTTTTCTCGCGAATAAAGAAGATGGGTAAGATGGTATCGGTGGTGAACTCACGAGAAGAGATGTGACGAGGGGGGGGGGTACACTGGGATGGTTCGAATTTTGCTTTTTTTGGAAATCTAAAAATGATGGGGTCAGAAGTTAATTCTATAAAGTTGAAAAATTAACTCAGAGCTTGTCAATTTTCAAAAATTGAAAAAAAATTTGTTTTAAAAGTTTTGTATGGTATCGGTAGTGAACTCACGAGAAGATATGTGACAAGGGGGGGTGTACACTGGGATGATTTGAATTTTGCTTTTTTTTGGAAATCTAAAAATGCTGGGGTTAGAAGTCAATTTTATAAACTTGAAAAATTAACTCAGAGCTTGTCAATTTTCAAAAATTTAAAAAAAATCTAAAAAAAATTTGTTTGAAAATTAAAAAAAAAAATAGAATATTTATACCTAAAATTATAATTGTTGGCAAAGATACTTTCTTATTAAGGGTCAAAAACGGTCTCCGACCCAAAATCGATCAAAATTGAACAAAACTGTTACTTATGGTCTAAAAACATCTCAAAAACATTTTTGACCCCCCCCCCTCACCCACCCAAACCCTATATCTATCGAAGGTGAGGGTAAATACTTTTGAAGTTTTCACATATTATACATCGTGTTGAGTACTATGAATGAGAATTTTATGAAAATTTTCGGTTCACTTTTCCCAAATTTTTTCATGTTGAAATTTTCACAAAAAGAAATTTCTTCAATTTAGGGGGAACTCGTGGCTCGAAATTTTTTATTATCTTAGTTAGGTTGTCATCGATCACATATATTTTTGTGGCGTTCAAAAACTGAGTGCAACAAGCTCGAAAAAATAAATATAAAAAAAACACGTTTTTCACTAATAAGGGAGGTATCTCAACTCAAAGTAAAATTTCGAGTCAATGCAAGAATAAATTGAAAGTACATATTAAAAGAGCTCCATATCCAAAATTTCAAGTCTCAAAGTGCATTTCTCAAATTTTGGCGAATTTTTCAAGTTTCAAAATTATTTTATCGTTTTGTAAAACATGAAAATTTGATCTGATCAACGAAATAAGCTGAAATTTCGTACATGTGCTGAAAATTTCCAAACTAATCTGGAGCCTCCGAGAGACATACGTCTCAAAACCATTTTCAATTGATTTGGGATGTCGAAATTGGAATATCCACCGATTTTAAGCTTTTTACCTCGATGCGTGAGTTATATGTGTATTTTTAAATGTATGCATTCGAGCTCAAAATTTACAAATTTCGGAAAATTGTGCTTTAATCGATTAAATAGGTCACCAATATGGGTAATTCGAGATTTTAAATGCTGATGTTCATATGTACTATTTTTATGAACTATTCTCCAGCACTGGAAAAGTCCAAAATCTCTCTGAAGGCTACGAAACTTCTCGAAAGCCCTTTCAATCGATTTGGAAGGTGAAAAGTAGGGTATATACCAAATTTCAGATTTTTTCGTGGATCAGATCAATTTTTCATGATTTACAGGTTGATGAGATAATTTTGAAACTTGGAAAATTCGCCAAAATTCAAAAAATGCACTTCAAGACGTAAAATTTTGGAAATTGAGTTCTTTCAATATGTATTTTTAATTTATTCATTTATTGACTTGAAATTCTGCTTTGAGTTGGGATACCTCCCTTATTAATTATGAAAAAGTAGCGAAAAACGTATTTAAAAAAATTTTTTTTTGAACATGTTGCACTTAGTTTTGGAACGCCAAAAAAAAATGTACGTCATAGATGACAACTTAACAAAGATAATAAAAAAATTTTCAGCCATGAGTACCCCCAAAAGTTTTCAATTTTTTTTTGAAAATTTTAACATGAAAAAAAATTGGGAAAATGTGAACGGAAAATTGAAAAAAATTTCTCATTCATAGTACTCAGCAAGATGTATAATCTATGAAAATTTCAAATTTATTTACCCTCCCCTTCCGGAGATATCCCGTGTTGAATTTAGACATTGAGGAGGGCGGTAATTCCAGGGGGACGGGTGTATGGGGTTAAAAATTTTTTTGGGACGTTTTTAGACAATGAGTTACATTTTAGCTCGAGTTTGACTGATTTTGGGTTAGAGGTCGTTTTTGACTCTAATTAGGAAAGATTCTTTTCACCATTTTCTCCTTTTTCAGAATTTTTTGAAAAATCTCACTTTCGCGAATTCTTGGAAAACTTGGAAGGAATGGTAGAGGGTGCCTCACTAGTTTGAGAAAAATTTTCTAATTATACTCTTAAAAGAGCTTTTTTAAAAGTCAAGCGTAAAAATTCGAAATTATTTTGCAAAATTAAGCCTTTTTTCTTACATTATTCAAGATATCTCAATAACCACTCAACCTTTACCTTTAATTTTCTTAGCAGAAATACACTTCGGCGCAAACCGCACGTCTTTAGCATTTTTGAATAAAAAGTTGACAATTTTTGAAAATGACCTAAGATTTTTCAAAAATTATTTTCAGATTTTAGAGCTTTGTCCCTGCAATGATCTACGATAGACAAAACATTATACACGTATGTAACTTGAATTGCTTTTCTTGTGGCATGAAGGAAATACTAATCGAACAGAACACCCAGTACGTCACACTCTACCATTCCGAAAAATTTTGACCCCCCCTCCCCAATGAGACATTATTGGCTATTAAATTAGCAGCATCGAAAAAAGGTTAAAATGGAAATAAACAGCACGTTCGAGATTTTTACTGATAATTGTTCGGACAGGCCACAGTAAGCACTCTTTAAAACTTTACATATCAGCCCCTTATGCTTTCGGGGGAGGGGAGGGGGAGACGTGTCCCAAAATTCACTTTTTGTCCTAAATATCAAAAACTAAGCGATTTAGCGACAAAATAGTCACATAAAATTATAATTTTTATAAAATTTCCTTCAAAATGAAACCAACTTTGATGCCTTTTACTCAAAAGGGAAACCCAGGAGGGAGGTGCAAAAGTCGCTAAATCGCTTAGTTCTCGATATTTCGGGCAAAAAGTAAACTATGGGACATGTCTCCACCCTCCCCCCTCGTACTCCAGAAAGCACGAGGGTTATAAAGGTAAGGTTTTGAAGGGGGCTTATTTGACCCGTCCGAACAATTATCAGCAAAAATCTCAAAGATACCATTTATTTTAATTTTATTTCTGATTTGACCGAGTTATATATCATCACTAAAAAGTATTGATATTTTACTCGGCAAATTTTTCATCTTTAAAAAATTCGGTCGACAAAATTTCCCACTTTCACCCAGGGCTAAAGCAAAGGGTGGGAGGGGGGGAGTTACCTCCTCGAATGTCGAATTTTCCAACTCTTCGTTAATATTCTTCATACTTTTCATTCATTAAAAATATTAAATAAAATGAAACACGAAATGTAATTGTTTCTGAATGAAAATAAAGCAATCGATGTACTCAGGGTCGTAGCTAAGGGGTATTGAAGGAGCGGGGGCGAGGGAGACTCACTCACCTCAGCTTTCTCTTCATATAAAAAATATAAAAATCCGTCCCCCCTTGCTCAGCTCGGCGGGCTACTTTCCATATCAGTATTTTAAAAAAAAATTCGATTTAATATTTTCTTTGTTAAGAGGGCAAATGTGATCACAGAACTTGATAATCTTGCGACAACTGGAAACCTTCCTCTCTCCCTACGTAAAACCTAGAAATATGCTCTTTTTAACTGTTGAAAAAAAATCCTCTTTTTCAAAATTTCGCCCACGCTTCGCTCGGGCACGTGCACAAGTCTAATCTATCTATACTATTCACTTCATTCATGTAACTAGAAAAAAATTTTCCAACTGCCTACCCCCATTCAACACTTCTGGCTACTCAAATTTATTTGTTTTTTCAAATTTTGGCGAAAAAATTGTTGAAAATTGGGTTTATTTGAGAAAATAAGCTCTTTCAATCGTAAAAATAAGTCTTAAGTGTGTTCACCACCCCCCTCCCAAAAAGTAAAGTGTAACTAAAAAAAAATTGCCAACTGCCTACCCCCATTAAACACTTCTGGCTATTCCAATTTATTTGTTTTTTCAAATTTTGGCGAAAAAATTGTTGAAAATTGGGTTTATTTGAGAAAATGAGCTCTTTCAATCGTAAAAATAAGTCTTAAGTTTGTTCACCGCCCCCCTCCCAAAAAATAAAAAGGGCTTCCACCCTCCAGAAATATCCTCGAGTTAGGTCTCTGCTGACGAGGACGTAATCTGCGTACGAACATGAGCTAGGAGACACACTTCGAAATTCCTAATGAATGTTGGTCAAGCGTTTCGTAGAAAAAGCGATGACGAGGTGGCTTTCGCTATCGGTGAAATCTCGTATATTTACATCGACATGATGCCTTTAAAAACATTCACGTTCATTACATCCAATGTAAAGGTATGTATCTATGTAGGTAAAACGTAAGTTCAAGTAACATCGCCACTACTACTACTACTACCACCACCATCATCATCATCATCATCATCAACATCGTCATCGTCAACACTACATTCTCGTACTCAACGTACAACAGATGTATTTAATGGAAGTTCATCCATTACTTACATACTGGCAACGTAATGAAAAGAAAACCGAGGGGGAAAAAAAATACCTTCTGGCTTTCTGATATAGAAATCCTATATCGTCGTCGAGTGAAATTAACGTAATTTCTCGCTAGCGCGTCGAATATAATATATAAAGTCTCCGTTATTCGTTTCATTCGCTTTCCTCGCCCCCCCCCTCACATACCTCCCTTCGTACTCGTGCACATATATCTAGATCTACAACACACGTGTAGCATACACCTACCATATAAGAACTAGTATGGTAGGTACCAGGGCCACGTATGTAACAAAATAATATAGAAAACAAAACACGCCAAATATTTCACGATCTTAAATTTTATTACGCCAAATTCCCTTTGAACGTTTATTTTTCGCGAATACAAGTACAACGACGACGACAACGACGACGTCGACAAAAATCTTTCAAAAACATATCCTTCTTCTCGTCCCTCTCCATCTACGTACGCTTTACTTGGAAACAAAAATTTTGTAAATGCCGTGTATAAAAGGTTTAATAAGATTGGATCTTCTTTTTTATATAATATTATATATTTTTTTTGTCGAGCTCTAGCGTGCTCCCTCACACCTCCCTACACATTTTTATTTGTCAACAACCCTTCGAATTCGTTGTTGTTGTTGTTGTTGTTGTAGGTACAAAGGAGCCTGGATAGAAGGGAGCCAGCCAGGTACTTGTACGTCGTCGTATAGTCGTATTAAATTAAAGAAATACCCGCCAGTCATCGTGAAAAAAAGCCTATATTTTTTCCCTCTTTTCGTCTCGTTGCAGTGTGTAGGACCCTGCCCATGTCGCTATCAGATCAATATGTCGCAGATGTAGGTAATTCGATCGTTGAAAAATTTCAAAGTAATTATTTTTTGTGCTAGATATTCAATAGTTGGTAGGCGGGTTGAGGGAGGAATATGTAAGGTTTTTCATTTTTTTTGGCCCCAAATCGTCGTATCTATTTTTCCAATATTATTCCTTTTTTTCTGCTTGATTTAATGCCGTGTTTAAGACGAATGAAGAAACGCCTGTTGGGTAAGTCGTATAGGCAACTGGTACGAAAGGTGTGTTCGATGAGAATTGAGATGAAGATGTTGTCAGGAGTTTTTTTCATAATAAACGCCACAAAAGAGTAATTTTATAATGAAAAATTGTTTAAATTATTTGAGGAAAAAATCCATCTCGAAAAGAAATGATTCCGTTGTAAAATAAAAAAGAGGGGAAGAGGGGGAAAATGGAAGATGTACCTGTATGGATAGAGAATAAGGCGTATCAGTTTTAGGTCTTTTTTTTTCAAAAGTTAGAGGTAGGTAGGTAGTGAAAAAAAGTTGTGAAATTACGTCAAATGAACGTGGTAAAAATTTGGTATCTGCAAGTTGAACCTTACCTCACCTTTTTTCGATTTATATTTTAAAATTTACATAAAAAATCAAAATAAAACCTTTTTTTTTTGATTTTTTTTTTAGTGCTAACGTATCATAGTAAACCACCTGAGACTAAAAAAAATTTTCATAATTTTTTTTTTTTCCTTTTCAGGTGTTTGAAAATATGAAAAAAATCGAATATTTTGATTATTTTTTGAAGAGAAAAAGCCAAAAAAGATACCTTTATTTATTAAGTCAAGAAATGGGATTTCGTATTTTTATTTCATTACCTTGAAAAAATTTTAAATAATTGATTTCTTCCATTTTTGGACAGAATTTTGAAATCCCTGAAAAGCAAAAAAATTAGGAAAAGTTTCTTTTTTGGTCTTATGTCGTCTACTATGACACATTAGCACCAAAAAATTAAAAAAAAATTAAAATTTTTCTTCGGTTCGTATGTAAATTTTGAAATTTTAAATCATATATGGATGAGGTAAGGTTCGACTCCAAATTTTTAGCACGTTTATTTGACGTCATTTCGCAACTTTTTTTCCATACCTCCTCCAAATTTCGAAACAAACCTTATGAGAAAAATTAATTTACTTGGGCGAAGCCTTTTTTTTAGAAGCACCACACAGTGCAATATTATGGTGTAATTTTAATGAAAATAAATAAATAAAACACCCCGAAAAACTTAATCAAGAGTGCGAAATAGTGTGGGCTGAATTTTACTTTTTCCTTTACATACATTTTAGGTGAGAGAAAAAATTTTCTCGCATGACACAAAAAAACAGATTTTTTTTGCCGCAAAATACGTTTTTTGAAATTCTAAAGAGAAAGGAAGGGCGGAGAAATTTGTTTCGGACCTAAAAATTTTTTCAGAGCTACCCAACAATGTTTTATGAAAATTTTGAAAATCCGAGGACAGGGAATTTTCGCCTTACTTATGGAAGGACACTTTTTGGTAGATGATCTTAGACGTGCTTTTAAAGGATTGAATTTTTTAGTCTCACGACAACCCCCTCCTTCTCACCCTTCCTATCTTTGCAACACTCAACATTTAGTTATTAAGTTGGATTTTCCAATCGTTCGATTTTGCGACACGCAAAGCAGACGTTTTTCCATGATTTTTGACTAATTTTTTACACTTTTCGCATATTTTTGCTAAATTCTTAATCTATTTTCGATGCCTTTCAACGGATTTTTCATGATTAACGCCAATTTTTATTAATTTAACGGGATTTTGTATCCATTTTTATCAAAATTTTACGAAAATGTCGTTGATTTTTGAACAATTTTTACATATTATAAGTAAATTTTCAACTATTTTTACCAAATTCTTACTTGTTTTTTTAACATTTTTTATCAATTTTCATATGAATTTCACTAAATTTTGTGTATTTTGTAAAAAAATTTTTTATATTTTAGGACAATTTTGGTTTGTTTTTATCAAAATTTTATACGATTTTCGATGCTTTCCATCAATTTTTTCCATAGTTTAGGTCATTTTTCACGAATTTTACATTTTTTTGTCATTTTTGATCAATTTTTCGTACTTTTTACTCATTTTAAACAAAATTTTACCCAATTTTCGATGATTTTTAACGATCTTATAGATCAACTTTCGACCATTTTTACCTAATTTTCACTCATTTTTCAACATGTTTTCGTGAATTTAGATAAATTTTTCGGATTTTTTATCAATTTTAACTTAAAATTTCACTAAACATTGTTGATTTTTAATAATCTTTTACATATATTTGGTAAATTTATTAAAATTTTACTCAATTTTTGACGATTTTTCCTAATTATTTTTCATATTTACCAAAAATATGCAAAAAAGCACTGAAAGTCATCAAAAATTAGGTAAAATTTGGAAAAAAAGGGTGACATGTGCAAAAAATTAATGAAAAATCGCTTTAAAAAATCGTTCAAAATCAATGAAAATTCGTAAAAATGTGATAAAAATAGGTAAAAAAAAATGCAAAAAATTCAACAAGAATCATGAAAAAATATCGAAAATTAGGTAAAAATTGAGAAATATGAAAAAAATGGTTAAAAATCATCGAAAAATAAGTGAAAATGAGTGAAAATTGACCTAAAAAATGAGAAAAATTGTTAAAAACCATTAAAATTTAATAAAAATTCGACAAGAATTGTCAATTTTTCGTACTTTTTACCCAATTTTTGATGATTTTTAACGATCTTTTAGGTCAATTTTCAACCATTTTTAACTAATTTTCACTCATTTTTCGACATGTTTTCATGAATTTAGATAAATTTTTTTCACTAAAATTTACTGATTTTTAACATCCTTTTACAAATATTTGGTATATTTATTAAAATTTTATTCAGTTTTCGACGATTTTTCCCTATTATATTCCATATATTAGGTAAATTTCCACGCATTTCGCAACATTTACCAAAAATACGCAAAAACTCACGGAAAATTATCAAAAATTAGTTAAAATTTGGATAAAAATGGGTGACAAGTGAAAAAAATTAATGAAAAATCGTTTAAAATTGGTAAAATTTTGTAAAAATTTGATAAAAATAGGTAAAAAAAAGTGCAAAAAATTCAACAAAAATCATGAAAAAATATTGAAAATTGGGTGAAAATTGACACTCAACGTTTAGTTATCAAGTTGAATTTTCCAATCATTCAATTTTGCGACACGCAAAGCATCCCTTTAAATTGAACCAAAAAAGTTGAAATTTGGTATGCAGATTTGAGTAGAAGTCTTAGGATATGCCTGTGTGAAGTTTCAGCTATTCTTTGAAAATTAGGTAAACTCCTACCACTATCCAAGAAAAAACATCACAGAACACTCTCTTTTCTACAAATAGACATCTTTGAAAACTCAGGCTCAAAAAGCAATCCATTGCGATGCCATTCTTTCCTGCCTGCTCTCAAATCACTAAACTATTATTCAAAATACACAAATACAAGAAAAAAATGATATCGATTAAGAGATATGTATAAGTCAAACAGGCGTTAATAATCATATCGCTCGTTGGTAGAATCGGCAATACGATTATTTAGTTCAACACCTACAACTACCTGGTAAACTTGAAACGAGCTGAGAATAAAATCGACTCTTCGTCAAAAAGCATCTCATCGTCTTCGAATCGTTTTCACAATTCGGTATTTTTACGATCCAACGAATAAATTAAATTCCGCGTGAAATATCGTCGCGCATCTCTTTTCTTTTTTTTTTTTCACCTATGCCCCACCTTCGCCTCCTCAAATAGCCCGGTAATAATTTCGTTTTGCAAAAAAATTCGCGAATACGGAAGCCGGCGAATAGGCAAACGCCAGACGAACGAAATCTTTAAGTTTAATAAAATTTCGCAAACGCTTTGGCAATATAAAATGAAAATGACATTTGCACGGTAGCAGCTTTGAAAATATTTTCAAATTATACGCTTGGCTGTACAAAGCAGCGCAAAGTGTAATTTTACGAATCTGTAGGTGCCTAAGTAGTCGCTAGTAGGCAGCTAGATATATATATCTACTTGCGACGTGCGATAGCCTTCCTTTCTTTTGTCGCCTGTGCTCTCTCCCCTCCCCCTCCCTCCCCCTCCTTATATGTACAATACAGCACTATAATACAAAATACCTACGAGGTGTACGAATAAATTAAAATTCAATACGTGCGATACGGTGTTGAAAAAAAAAAAAAAAAAAAATTTACGTCCTATAATACCTCTCTACCTTGTCTTTTTTTTTTCTTTCTTTCGGTATACGAGTTTGTATGTGTGTACGTGTGCGTGTCAAAGGGATGTGTAAAAAAATTCAGAAATTCAAATTAAACCGGAATGTTAAAAGCACGTACCATTATAAAACGTACAACCATATCGACGAAATTTCCAACACTCGAATCTAGTACATGGTACCGGAGAAAAGATATAAAGCGGAGAGAGAAAAAAAATACTCATATGAAAATCCAACAACGGTGCCCCGAACACGATCAGTACTCGCGATAGAACTAAATACGATATATTTACACCTCGAATTCGAGCATGCGTAAAAAAAAAAAAAAAATTAATAAATAAAAAATATACAGGTACGTGTATGCAACGTAGTACTTACTCACTTACATGTACGCAGGTATCCATTAAACATTTGTTGCCAGTCATATTTTAATTATCCTCATCGCGGTCGCTTTCGGGAAAAATCCTGTATATAGTATTCGTCTTCATTATGCTAGGTCATGGTATACACGGACGAGGTATTGCCTATAAAAAGTTCAAAGTTCTCTATTAACTCCGACCTATAGTTAACGATATCGTCAGTGGTTATCAAAATAATCACACGCCATCGTTAGGTATATATTTTAGAAAAGTTACGCCCGAGCGGTTTCTCTTTTATTTTTTCTCGTTTTAATTTATCAATAAATTCATATGTGTCTGAATTCTTCTCTTTTCCAGCGCGATTATCCCACCCTTGCATTGCCCATGTGATGGGGTAGGTACTTAAACATGACAAAAAAAAAATGTGGTTTTTTAAGAGGTGTGAGCCCTCTTTTTTCGATCACACATTGAATCAATAATTACAGGGTGTAGCTATATTGATTGTTTCAAATTTAATTACATCATATTTCTTTTGAGCCTATTCACGAGCATTTTTTTACGTTACCAGTTTTTGAATTCTTTTTACGTTGAAAGATATGCAATAGCGAATTCTGGAAAAATTGTCAACAACTAACCGTCATCATTGGACTGACATCAGCAAACAGATTTTTATGGCCTGGAATGACACCGGAGGACTTATTTTAGGAAGAATTAATTTTATGATTTTTAATTGAAATGGAGAAGAAAATTAAAGATCTTAGTGGTGGACCATCAACAGTATGACATCATTACTGAGCTGACATCAGCAAACAGATTTTTATGGCCTGAAATGACATCAGAGGACTTATTTTATGAAGGATTGATTTTATGCTTCAAGTTGAAACATTGAAGAAAAATTAGAGATGTGACATCAGTGGACTTACTTTACGAAGGATCGATTTTATGATTTCAAGTTGAAATGTAGAAAAAATTTAGAGATGTCATTAGTGAATGATCAACAGTGTGACGTCATCATTGAATAGACCTCAATGGACAGATTTTTATAACCTGAAAAGACATCAGTGGACCTATTTTGTGAAGAATTGATATCATGATTTTAAGTTGAAATGTAGAAAAAATTTAGAGATGTCATTAGTGAACCATCAACAGTATGGCGTCATCACTGGACTGACATCAGTGGACAGATTTTTATGGCATGAAATGATATCAGTGGATTTATTTTAAGAAGGATTGATTTCATGCTTCAAGTTGAAACATTGAAGAAAAATTAGAGATGTGACATCAGTGGACTTACTTTACGAAGGATCGATTTTATGATTTCAAGTTGAAATGTAGAAAAAATTTAGAGATGTCATTAGTGAATGATCAACAGTGTGACGTCATCATTGAATAGACCTCAATGGACAGATTTTTATAACCTGAAAAGACATCAGTGGACCTATTTTGTGAAGAATTGATATCATGATTTTAAGTTGAAATGTAGAAAAAATTTAGAGATGTCATTAGTGAACCATCAACAGTATGGCGTCATCACTGGACTGACATCAGTGGACAGATTTTTATGGCATGAAATGATATCAGTGGATTTATTTTAAGAAGGATTGATTTCATGCTTCAAGTTGAAACATTGAAGAAAAATTAGAGATGTGACATCAGTGGACTTACTTTAAGAAGGGTCAGTTTTATAATTTCAAGTTGAAATGTAGAAAAAATTTAAAGATGTCATTAGTGAGCCATCAACAGTGTAACGTCATCATTGAACAGACTTCGATGGACAGATTTTTATGACCTGGAAAGACATCAGTGGACTTACTTTATGAATAATTGATATCATGATTTTAAGTTGAAATGTTGAAGAAATTTAGAGATGTCATTAGTGAACCATCAACAGTATGACGTCATCACTGGACTGACATCAGTGGGCAGATCTTTATGGCCTCAAATGACATCAGAGGACTTATTTCATGAAGGATTGATTTTACGATTTTGAATTGAAATGGAGAAGAAAATTAAAGATGTTAGTGGTGGACCATCAATAGTATGATATCATCACTGGATTGACATCAGCAAAAAGATTTTTATGTCCTGCAATGACATCAGCGGACTTATTTTATGAAGATAGATTTTATGATTTTAAGTTAAAATGGAGAAGACAATAAGAGATGTTATTAGTGGACCATCAATAGTAGGACATCATTACTGAGTTGACATCAGCAAACAGATTTTTATGGCCTGAAATGACATCAGAGAACTTACTTTATGGAGGATAGATTTTATCATTTCAAAGTGAACTGTTGACTAAAATTAAAGATGTTTAAAGTTGACCGATCAACAGTTGACCTTGACACTGGATTGACTTTATGATTTAAAGTTGAAATATTAAAGAAAATTAAAGAAAGTTTCACCCATCAACAGTTTCCTTTGACCTCGGATTGATTTTATGATTTTAATTTGAAATATCGTCATTAGTTATCGCATCAACGATTGAGCTTGACCCTGAATTGATTTTAAGATTTCAAATTGAAATGTCGACAGTAATTAGTTGACTTCTACTCGGTTTGATTTTATAATTTTAAGTTGAAATGTTGAAATTTTGTGATTTTTGATCGATTTACTACACATTTTACCCACTTCATTATGCAATATTTTAAAACAATTTTCAATGATATCTAACAATCGTTTTTATACTTAAACTCAATTTTCGAACATTTTTCATTTTCACCATTTTTTTGACGTTTTTCCATGATTTTTCACTAATTTTTTGCACTTTTCGCATATTTTTGTTAAATTCTTAACCAATTTTTGATGCTTTTCAACGCTTTTTTCATGATTAACGTTAATTTTTATTAATTTAGCAACATTTGTCAAGATTTTTTATCCATTTTTATCAAATTTTTATACATTTTTCAGTATTTTTTCATGATTTTTGATCATTTTTTTCAACACTTTTTATCCATTTATATCAAAATTTTATGCAAATGTTAATTTTTGCAGAAGTTTTACATATTATAAGAAAATTTTCAACCATTTTTACCAAATTCTTACTTGTATTTTTTACCATTTTTTAGCAATTTCCATATGAATTTCACTAAATTTTGTTGATTTTTAACGATTTTTTTTATATTTTAGGGCAATTTTTGATTATTTTTATCAAAATTTTATCCGATGCTTTACATCGATTTTTTTCATGGTTTAGGTCATTTTTCACAAATTTTACATTTTTTTGAGATTTTTGATCAATTTTTCGTACTTTTTACCCAATTTTCGATGATTTTTAACGATCTTTTGGGTCAATTTTCGACCATTTTTACCTAATTTTCACTCATTTTTCAACATGTTTTCATAAATTTAGATAATTTTTCGCATTTTTTACAAATTTTAACTTGGAATTTCACTAAAATTTGTTGATTTTCAACAACTTTTTACAAATATTTGGTAAATTTATTAAAATTTTACTCAATTTTCGACGATTTTTCCTAATTATATTCCATATTTTAGGTATATTTCCACGCTTTTCGCAACATTTACCAAAAATATGCAAAAAATCACTGAAAATCATTGAAAATTGGGTGAAATTTGGATAAAAATGGGAAACAGGTGAAAAAAATTAATGAAAAATCGCTTTAAAAAATCGTTTAAAATCAGTAAAATTTCGTAAAAATTTGATAAAAATAGATTGAAAAAAATTCAAAAAATTCAACAAAAATCATGAAAAAAATATTGAAATTTAGGTGAAAATTGACCTTAATTATGAAAAATGGGTAGGAAAGCATAAAAAATTGGGTAAACATCTTTAAAAAAATGTGCGAAATAGACTAGAAATATGAAAAAAAATGGTTAAAAATCATCAAAAAATAAGTGAAAAATTGATAAATATCGTTAAAAAGTGCAAAAAATCCATTAAAAATCACGAAAAACGCTGGTAATTGGGTGAAAATTGACCTATAATATGAGAAAAATTGTTAAAAATCACTAAAATTTGATAAGAATTCGACAAGAATTGGTAAAAATACAATAAATAATCAAAAATCATGAAAAAATGTTGAAACCTAGATGCAGAATATATAGATTTTTAACGATTTTTTCCTTAATTCGGGACAATTTTCACATGGTTTTCAATATTATTCCATGATTTATGATCAATGTTTTTGCACGTTTTAGCCATTTTTATCAAAGTTTTATCCAATTTTGGATCACTTTTAAGAATTTTTTTCATATTTAAAGTAAATTTTCGACCATTTTTACCAAATTTTTATCCATTTTTCAACATTTTTTCATAAATATTAATGAATTTTTTCACTTTTTACCAATTTTTATCTAATTTTTACCAAAATTTGTCTATTTTTAACAATTTTTTTTTCATATTTCAGATAGTTTTTCATTCACTTTAATTAAATTATTATCCAATATTCGATTTTTTTTCTTGGTTTAGGTCAAATTTTATCCATTTTACAAAATTCTTCCGTGATTTTCGGTCAGTTTTTTGCACTTTTTACTCATTTCTGTCGAATCCTCATTAATTAATTTTCACCGATTTTTTATAGAATTTCTACCTAAAGTTCAATGACTTTCACAGATTTTTTCATGATTGGGGCGGTTTTCATCCACTTTACAATAATATTTCGTGATTTTTGATCACTATTTCACACTTTTTACCCATTTTTCAACATTTCTTCATGGTTTGTGATCAATTTTCTCTGATTTTCGTGACATATCCAAAAGGCAATTTAGGGTCCTTACTGTACTTAATTTCAACTCTCTAGCTCATTTTGGTGGGGAGATAGGAGAGGAACAGCCTTTTTTCCAAGTCATAAGGAGAAAAACCATCATATCTTTCCTCCTAATTAACCTAGGAGGTTGATTTTTGGATATGTTATACAACTTTAAATTCTCTGCTAATTGATTTAAAAAGAAACAATTTTTGGATTTTGGGTCAAAATGGTCATCTCCGCTCCTATATATCTACTCCGTCGCCAAAGTGAGCCGACTGACCGAATTGGAGTGATTTTGGTCAGTATCGAGCAGAGTAAATGATTTTAACGTTTAGGAAAAAATTAATAAATAAATATCTGACACGGCCGAAAATTATCTTAATGGTCTTGTAAGACCTGAAATTGGGATTTTGTTGGTATACCTCCCCCAACTGCTGTTGATCGATGAACCGTAATAGTCTGGTTTTCATTGACAAATATGGCATAGAAAATCAGGCAAAAAATCCCAAATTCGTAATCAGGTTTGAATTGATAGAAAATAAAGCTAATACGTAGATATTTTTAATTCGAAAAACACCGCAGACCTGCTGCGTGAGCACGTTGTTGTATACACGTAAATAAAACCGACCAGCCGACCACTACTAAATAGGTAACTAGGTATACGATAATACACATATAATCCCTAAACATGGTACGATGCGATTCAGGGATAAAAAGCAAACGAAACGAGGTAGGCTGGTAAAATAAAACGTATTCCTAAATTTATGTAGTATAATAAAAAATCATAAATACGAAATATATCCTCTTAACCTAAATACGTCTTATTGAAAAGCTGCTGATTGAATAAAATTATCGGAAAAAAAAACATTTCCTCGTTGTGTGTATACGTAGACGTGGTACATATACCATACCTACACTTTACTATGATATAGAGGTACACATGTAGTTTAATATTGAAAAGTAATAATAATGCTTCATTTGTGAAACTTCCGGATTACGAGGTATCAAGTTTGTATTGCGGTTCCTGGAACGTTTCAGATTAGTTAAATAGGCTGGAAATAATTCTTGACAAGGGGTTAATAACTTCATTTCAAGGGTTCTTAAGGTTTTCGTGTAGATATTATTCGTAGCCAAGTACGCGTATCATTTTTTTTCCTTTCTTTTTTTTTTTCCCCCATTAGTCTTAATGATGTATACTTTGAGAAAATACTACACAACGACGACTGGGTATTTTTCATTTGTTTTATGTGTATTTATATTTTTTTGTAAGTGTGTGCGTACGCTTGTGGCGGACGAGTATTTGCGAGATTATTCAAGAAGGAAATGTTTTCCGGTGTTTTGAATGTTGGTGATATAATTTTTTTTTTCTCGCGGTTATGATGAATGTTTAAATAGTAAGGGGATTTTCATTTTCATAAATTATTATGCTAAAAGTAAGAAGTGTTTTTATATCGATTTCTTAGTATTTTACAAGATTTTATCTAGTTCGTTTTTAACCAATTTCTTAAAAAAAAAAAAATTGATAATTTTTTGGTTCAATTTTTTTTTGCTATTTGTTTGATTCTATTTTTTTTTTTCAGGCCAAAAACAGGCGTTCAAAGGTTACACCAATATGTTCGTTCCATTAACACTATTACATTTCGTATACGTAACTATCGAGCTCATTCGTGAAAAAATTAGTCCAAAAAATGCTATTATAATGTATTTTTTTTTCTTCTGACAGCAGAAATAGTTGAAGTGACCTTTCATTTCTACACAATGCTCATTATATATAAGGATTCGTCCTTCTCTTTCGAAATGTTTTTCCCAAAAAAAATAAACTACTCGGGAGAAACTACAGTAAAGAAAAATAGTAATATCAAAACCAGACGACTCAATTTATTACACGATGAACTGAGAGAAGAGAACGAGCTCTATATGTAGTCGTCCTGTCTAGTACCTACATCTACATACTAGAAACAAGTAGGTATAAAAAGTTCATTAAAATAACAATCAAAAAATGAACCGATTGACGTGTAACTCAACAACGACACCAATATTAACAATTTCGGCTCATCCCATTCTAGAGGGAGGGAGGGGGAGGGGCAAAACGGCCTCTGATGATTCGACACTACAGGAGTTCCATTTGGATACCTGCCATTTTACTGGGCTCTGAACGCAATTTTTTCCATAAAATTGAAAATTGCCGTAAATGAACCGGTTTTATGGCAGAAATTTGCTCCAGTTAATTTTGAAAATCTTCGTACGCCCTTTTTCAAAATGATGAACACAAATCTTAACCATGCAAGTCAGTACGAATGAACTGGTTGTGAGATGAATCGGTTTAATTACAGAAAGTGCATCGATATTTTTCTTCAAAATTAGTACAGTGCTGTTTTATTGACAGCTGAAAAATGACACTGAGTTGATTCCCTTTTGGGCTATTTTTGTCATTTTTCAGCAGCCAAAAAAAACAGCGGTATACTAATGTTGAAGAAAATTGTACAAAATTTCTGTAATAAAACCGGTTCATCAAAAACTGGTTCACTTGTGCCAAGTTTAATAGTCGAATTCGGATTTATAAACTTGAAACAAGACAATATGCAAATTTTCAAATATAACCGGAAAAAATTTCTACAATGAAACCAGTTTATTGTAGAACTGGTTCCTTTGCGGGAATATTCAGAGTAAAATTCGAAGTCAGCAACCCGAAAAAATAGGTGTGCGAATTTTCATGAAAACAAAAATGACAGATAGAATTAGAATTTTTAGAAAAATCTGATAAAATTTCCACAATGAAACCGGTTTATTGCGAAACTGGTTCATTCGCAACAATTTTCATCGCCATGCTCGTAATTAACACCTTCAAAAAAATATGCGAATTTTCAAAAATAACCCGATCAAATTTCTACAATGAAACCGGTTTACCTCGGAACCTGTTCATTTGCGGGAATTTTCAGGGTGAAATTCGAAATCAATAATCGGAACAATACTCAGAAGTACGCAAATTTTAATGAATGTAGAAGATAAATGACAACATGCGAGTTTTCAAAAAAAAAGCTGAAAAAATTTCACTAATAAAACCGGTTATTGCGAAACCGGTTCATTTGCATCGATTTTTACCATCGGATTCGTATTTACCATCTTGAAAAAAAACCAAAACGCGATTTGTAAAAAAAAATGTCTACGCTGCTATAATGAAACCAGTTCATCTAGGACGGGTTCATTTGAGAAAATTTTCATGGTGAAATTTGAAATCAGCAGCCTGAAAAATGGGAGTACGCGAATTTTTATGAAAACAAAAGATAAAAGACTATGTAAATTTTCAAATAAATCAAACTAAATTTCCATAATGAAACCGGTTTATCGCGAAATAGATTCGTTTGCGCCAGTTTTCATCATCAAATTGGTATTTGGCTCCTTGAAAAAAGGCAATACGCGATTTTGAAAAAAAAAATAGACCAACTATCCATACTGAAACCGGTTTATTATTTGCGGAAATGCTCATGGTAAAATTTGAGGTCAGCAACCTGAAAAATTGGGAGTACGCGAATTTTCCGGGAAAAAAAAAAAATAATAAATAGAAGGTGATCTGTAAGTTTTAAAAAGAATCGAACTAAATTTCCATGATGAAACCGGTTTATCTCGAAACCGGTTCATTTGGGCCAATTTCTATCATCATATTCATATTTAGCACTTTTAAAAAGGCAATACGCGAATTTAAATATAAATTGACAAAATTCCAGCAATGAAACTGGTTTATTTTAAAATCGGTTCATTTCGAAACCGGCTCATTTGTGCTAATATTCATCATCTGATTTGTATTTAAGACCTTGGAAAAAGGCAATAGGTGAATTTAAAAATATGGAAAAAATTTATAATGAAACCGGTTCATTAGGACCAATTTCCATTATCATATTCATTTTTAGCACTTTTAATAGAGGCAATACGCGAATTTAAAAAAAAATTGACAAAATTCCTGCAATGAAACCGGTTTATTTTAAAATCGGTTCATTTCGAAACCGGCTCATTTGCGCTAATATAAATCATCTGATTTGTATTTAGAACTTTGAAAAAAGGTGATACGCGAATTTAAAAAAAAAATTGACAAAATTCCTGCAATGAAACCGGTTTATTTTAAGATCGGTTCATTTCGAAACCGGCTCATTTGTACCAATATAAATCATCTGATTCGTGTTTAGAACTTTGAAAAAAGGTGATAAGCGAATTTAAAAAAAAAATAGTACAAAATTTGTATAATGAAACCAGTTTATCTCTAAACCGGTTTGTTTGCGGTATGCGAGAACGCGTACTTTCACAAAACTTGGGAGTACGTTGTTTTTGGTAGAATATCCATTTTACCTGGTAAAAACGTAGGCTTTTTGGAGAATTCGGAGCACAAACGAATACGTCTCAATCAAATTTTTGACCTTGTTTTTGAGCATAGCATTTCACGACGAGCAATTTTATTTATAACAGATTTTTGCTCAAAGTTCAAAGAGATTTCGAAATAAAAACAATTTATACAAAGTTTTTCATATTTTGAGCACGATTCAAGGCTTGAAAAAATTAGGGGGTTGGTTGTGGCATCAAGTATACGTAAAGATACATATTTTTCAGGGGAAAAAATTGATATAGCGTTCTTAGGTCCAGAGCTACAGGCCTCACTACATATACAGGCATTCATTTCAAAATTTTCCTTCGAATAGCTAAACAATAGGATTCCCCCCCCCCCCTTGAAAAACATATTTTTTCATCATTATGATGAGGGGGAGTGTGGGTTAGTAGGAGATGGTTTTTGGGTTCGAAATTAAATTTTTTGCAGCATCCAACATTATTATTGCTGGATTTGTTCCAAAATTCGAGAGCAGTGGAATTTCAGCGAGAAAAGTGATACTTTTTCTCCTAATAACGTTTCAAGTCATAAACCTCAAAAGTATGTTTCACGTACGTGTAATTTTATCCACCCGATTGGTCGATTAAATATTGAACTTTGACTAGATACATACATTGTGACATGGTTGTACGGGTACTCGCACATTTCCACCCCTTTACATTATACACCTAGATTCATCTGCAAGCCAACAAAATACGCTCGCTGCTATACGCTTTGTACGTAAAATTATCGCATGTTAATTTAACTCGACGACAACGCGGCTCAAGTTATAATTTACATTTAAAAGTAGATCGGAGAGTTTGCCTAGAAAGAAGGGCCGACCGGCAACGAAGAAAACGCAATAAAACTTACTCTAGATGTGTACCGAATTTCATACCATAAAGAACGATAATTAATTCAATTACTACTTCGTAATTTAACTTAGTGATCGAAAGTGGGCTCTTATTCTGTACTCCGAGACTGTTGCCGAAGAGGAAGGGATACGGGTGAAGGCCGGAGGAGGAGGAGGAGGAATTGCGCAGCATCTCTGGGGAGTGATACGTATAGTCGATGTTGTTGTATATTATAACTAAGTTTTGAATTTGTATGTATATTTGGTAGGTACCCGTCCATGGTGAAAAGTTTTCTTATATACAGTTACTATAGTAAGACGATGCTTGGTAAAATCTGATGCCAGAATAAACATCGAGAATACTAAATCCCTACTGTGTATTTGTGCGTGTATGACTAAAGAAATATGTATGTATCGTTAGAATGAGGGTGGTTTCTGGAGCATGTATAAAAAACAGATACCTAAGTACTCTGGCTTCGTAGTAATGTTGAATGATATGCTCGTAGACTCATTGAGAAGATATCGAAAAATATTTAGATCTGCTTTAGTGAAATGAGACGTTACGACCAGTGCCCAAGGCATAGTTATTTGGGTACAGTTTAGGTGGCTGGGAAATTTTTTTGATTAAGTTCCCAATCCATGGAATTTGGGCTAATTTCTATCGTCAATATTCCGTTGAATAGATGAAGGTTGAATCAAGCGACCTCCTTGATGCATGAAATTAAGAAAGTTCTGCGAGAAAAATGCCCTCGACCTTCCTATTCGGCTTCACTACAACAGCATTCAATACACAATCGAAAAATGATGCCATCGATATTGATTGTTAATGGCTTAGAGAAAAATTCTATAGAATTTTCAAACCTTCTTGGGTCATTCGAAGCCCAGCGAAAGTGACTTCAGTTCAAAAAACGCTCCTTCTTCTTTTCATAATACTTCTGGAAATTTTATACATAATTTTTCACTTTTCCTAAATTATTTCTCCTTCTTTCCAAATTTTGAATGTAGTTGAATTTTAATCAAAACTCTTCTCTTTGTTATCGCTTAAATTCATTCAGGCTTGATCACAAAATTTGAATAATTTTTACTAAGATTCTCTGAACTGAAATTGGACCGCAAGGTGAAAGATATCAACGATTTGGAATAAATACTTCTAATTTTAACAAATTCGTCATTTGGGGCTAAGAAATACACTTATATTAAAATGCTCATTCTCCAACCCCTTACCTTTGAAACTTTTCACAGATACAAGGATCAAATTCGCATAAATAGTGAATTTAGCGTCCACAAAACTCCATACATTAGTTTATTTAATTTTTTATGTTTCCATTTCAACAAAACTCGCCCCCACCGCCATCTTCATTTGAAAAGAAAAAGCCTGAATGAAGACGCAAGGTCACCAGTATTCAAATAAGCAGATTTTAGAGCAATTTTGATCTCTGAAAGATAAATTTTACCATTTCATAATATGCTAATGAATGTTTCCATTGGAAAAATAGTTATAGTCCCTCATCCCTTCCACCCTTCATCCCTACCTCTCCAATTACTGATCAATTTAAAGAAACCTTTTCTACCATCTATAACATATCTCTAGACAAAGTTGTGGCTTGTTTGACAGATTGATGAGCCTGATCAGCCCCCTCATTCTGCTTTAAAATTGGTCATAATTGAATTTTGTTAACAGAATGTATTAGGAATATTTGAAATTCTATAAATTTATCAACAGAGAATTGATTTTTTGTAGAAAATCAAACACAACACGTCGCTTTTTGAGCCCTTATTTCACTTTGGAGGGAAGATATGGACAGGACAACTTGGAAAAATATCAAAATTCGATTAAAAAAACTACTTTTTTGAAGCTCTGAGGGGTGCAGTGGGGTGGGGTGACTTGGTATTTAAAAGCATTTCTAAGCTCTCTAATTACTGAATTTTATCATTTCTTCGTGAGTTGAAATTAATTTTTACGTCGAAAAAAATTGTACGGGGGAGGGGAGATAAGAAGAGTGTTTCTCCTCATACTCCCCTCTACCCCGCTTCTACACCACTAATATAATCATATCAAATTGATGTGATATTTTACATCCATTTCACAAGGGGCATCAATCAAAAAAAAATTTCTTTCATATTTTTTCAGAAAATGGTAAAAAAAAATGCAAAATGCGACCTTTTTTTAAAAATCGATGAAAGAAAGAAAAACGGTGAAAATTTGGCGGTACAAACACGTATACTAATTTCCGTTTTTGCAAAAAATTCTAAAATTTTTTTTCGATTTTCTAAAAAAAAAAAATTGTTGGCCCATCCTATTTCATACACTGACGTTTCAATTTTACGTTTTTTTTTTCGAAAGTTGGAGGGAGGTTTGGGAAAAAAGTTGCAAAATGACTTCAAATGAACATTAGAAAAATTTGGGGTCTTTAATTTAACCCTTACCTCCCATACTTATCATTAAAAATTGAAAAATTCGCATAAAAAAATCAATAAATATTTTTTTTTATTTTTTTTTTGGAATCAACGTGCCATAGCAGACCACAGGAGACCAAAAAAAAATTTTTGCGATTTTTTTGGGGCTTTTCGGGGGTTCTAAAATCCTCTTTATTACATGGAAAAAATCATTTCTTTATTCAATTTTTTTAAGGAAATAAAGTAAAAATCTAAAATCTTACCATCCACAAAATCGTAATAAATACAAGTATTTTTTTAAAATGTTTTTTACCTCAAAAAATTCAAAATATTCGACTTTTTTATGTCTAAACATCGAAAAAAAAAAAAGTGAAAAAAACTATTCTATTGATCTCATTTTTTTTTTTTACTTTCTACATAAATTTTGAAATTTTAATCCAAAAGAAGGTTGGGTAAGGGTCAAGTTGGGAGACCCTGAATTTTTACCACGTTCATTCGACTTTTTTTCCCAACTTTATTTTCACTCCCCCTTCCCCACCCTTCAAAAAACACTTCAAACACTTTCTGATTTTCTATTGATTAGTTCAAAAACAAACAATTTTTTGCAATTTTCACCCTTCAGCACCACCACTTTCTAAATTAAGGTGGAGCTAAATTTTAACCCAAGGTCATTCCTATTCCTATATATGCATATAATTCGCTGCCAAGCCAAGCCCATTGGCAAATTTTTAGCGATTCTGGTTGGTATGAAGCTAGTTGAATGATTTTTCTCTTTGTGGAGAAAAAATAAAGAAATACTTGTAAAACTGAAACCTTGACATGGACAAAATGATCTGAATGAATGGCCATCTAAGACCCTAAAACGGATACGTTGTTTTTCCCTTTTCATCGGCCATAATTCAATGGTTAGTAATATTCTGATTTTTATTGATAAAATGTAATTTTTGAAAATCAAGAATCCATTCGAGTTGTACCATTTTTCTATTTTAGAGATAAATTCAATAACCTTCGTTTGGTTCACACGACTAGAAAGAGAGAAAAATCGACAACATAACATGATCAATTTCTTATTCAGAATGGAAAAGGTGGGCTCAAGTCCATCGCGTCATTTAAGCCTATGACTTTATTCGATAATTTCGTACAAAAAATTGAAATTCATTTATAGCTTGATTTTCTATGTCATATGGCCAATGAAAACCATGCTATCGTGATCTATCGATCTACTACGGAGGGGGGGGGGGTGATGGTGGTGGTGGTGTTGGTGGAATACCAACAAAATCTGTTTTAGGATCCTAAAAGACCAATACGACTATTTTTGATCATGTCAGATATTTATTTTCATTTTTAAACACCCCCCCTCACGAAATTGAAAAATTATTTACTCGGCTCGATAGAGACCAAAATCGATCAAATTTGGGGTACAGGCTTCGATTGATCTGCCCTTTGATATTCTGGAGTGGGGATGATCCTGGATCAAAATGGAATCGGGTCCAAATTTGGTAGAGGGGGTGCTGAGGGACTAAGGTCGTAAAAATTATTCTTTTTTCAGCCAATCCACAGAGAATTCAAAATTGTATAATATATCCAAAAATCAGCCTCCTAGATCAATTAAGAGGAGAGATATGAGGGTTTTCCTTCTTTTTCATCTTGAAAAAAGACTTTTCCAACCATATTTCTCTTTCAAATTAAGGTGGAGGGTTTAAATTTGAGATGTCCTATCTTCCCTCCCAATTGAACTAGGAAGTCGAAATTTGCTGTGTGAACCTAGCAAGGTTCTGGGCGTATGTTTTGCCGGTCTTGACTTTTCAGCTTTATCGTACCCCCTCACAGCCCCAAAAATGTTCGTTTTTGGTCAATTTGTTTATTTTTTGGAGTTTATTTCCCTCATATCTCGCCTCTAAATTCAGCTAGAAGATTGAAATTCGGTAGATATATTTAGTAGGGGTTCTAGCTGCGCCTTTTGGGAGTATCGACTTTTTAGCCCCATTGTACCCCCTCCCCCCGCGCCTTTACTAATAATTAGGAAAAAACCATCGCAAATCGATGATTTTCTTTTTTTCAGTTCAAGTAATCAAAATATCTTACAAAAATTACGACTGAAAAAAGCATCGCACTTTTTTTTTTTTTTTTAATACATTTTTAAACTAGAAAAAATGAACTATATTCAATTTTCTAGTAAAAATTAAAAATATGATCGTTTTGGGAATCACATCGTGTTCAACCTTAGGCTTCAATAATTTCGCCTAGCACGTACAATATTTTAACCACATTCGTCGACGTAATTTTTTCAACTTAGCAATTATCAAAAAAATTCAATAATCATTTAAAACAGCCTACAGCAAATACGATAAAAAAAAAATCGCATTTTGAAAAACAAATAACAAACATTATAATACGGGTATAGGAAGAATTTACTTTAATTTTCTCAGCTTAGCGAAAAAAAAAAAACACCAAACTAAACCAAAAACATTGGGCAAAAATTGCCGTCGTATTTGTATTAAATGCCATAAAAATGAACGTAGGAAAGAGAAAGGATGGGGGTAAAAAATAAAAAATAAATAAATACGTAAAATAAACGTCGAGAATATATTAAAAGAGTATACACAGCGAAGTATTCGTGCTACATGATGTAGCGGTAAAATATTTTCATCGAATATACTATAAAACAAGCTCGTTTCGCTGTCGGTTTTTTTTTTCCAGCCCCCTCTTGTCGTTTCCCACCCTGATTGTGTGCTCTTTTCGGCTCGTACCCTTCGAGAAAAATACACGAAAGCTTACCTCCTAAGTCAGATTATACGGTTTCAATTTAATCGTCGACTACATCAAAGAGCAGCTGGCACGTGTTTTAAAGTATCGTTTGGCGAAATTTTTCCTTGTTTTTGTGCACCGAGTCAAAACTTCCCCAGAGCTAGTCGGAAGGCAACCAGCCAGCAGCCAGCCTTTGCAGCGACTAATTAAAGGCTCGTTTGAAGCGTTAAAATTAGCTTCGTATCAAATGATTATATTAGATACGCGATAGGGGTCTTGAATTTTTCTGTCTTTTTTTTCTTCTTCGCCCTCGCCCTCGCCCTCCCCCAATCCAAGTATTCGTTCTCAAGAAAGTTGGAATGGTGAAGGTAGAATATATATATATATAGGAGCTTGTTTGAAATCAGTTCGATCGCATATTAATACCTACCTACAAGTGTACCGAGTTTATCAATATGTTTTTTTTTATACCTACACACACACACACATCGGATTATATTAAAGTTTTTTTTTTTTTTTTTTACTTTTTCTCCTCTATATTTTTTCTTTTCCATTTTGTAACGTACAAACAAGTGAAATGACGATAATTCTTGTATGTTTCACGTTCGCTTCGCATAGCACTTGAGACTACTACTCCGGTTCGCAAATAGCGGATAATGATAAACGAGGCTAAGTTTATTGTAATTCGTATCGCGTACCATGGCATATCCTCCCAGTGGAAATTTTCAACCAATAAGCGAAAAGTACACGTATTGAAAAAAATAAAAATAAAACTACTGTACTCCGGCGATATAACTAATGAAAAACACGTTTTTTTAAAAGGCATTTTTTTTTTAGAAAAAAAAAAAAAAAAAAAAAAAAACCGTTTTTTTAAAAAGATTTTTTTTTTTAAAAAAAAAAAAAAAAAAAAAAAAAAAGTCGACGTAAAACATACGTAATACGAAGGTAGGTACGCGAGCAAGTGTAAAGATAAATAACGAATAACAAGCGATAAAGAAACAAAAAGAAGTAGCCATTAGTATTCGTGGGTGATAACGACCACATCTAATTAAGGAAATGTAATTGTCATTTTTTTCTCCTTTTTCGAAAGTGCCAAGGTTCGCTTGCGAGAATATTGTCGTCGTTGCTCGCGCTCAGTGTCCCTTTAGCATGCGTGTATTCGCATGCTAAACGACATAATAGGATAATTAATTTTAATACGGTAATTTTTTTTTTTATTTATTTATTTTATTTTTTTTCCCCGGTTCTTTGTCTCGGTGGCTGTATTTCTTTTTCTTGGCCCGTCCGCAGCCATTTGCCTGGATCTGGACGCGTAAGAGAATCGTATCGTCGAGGTTGATGCGTCGTCGAGTTGAGACTTCCCTTTTCGAATGATTATCGAGTTCGGTTGCGTTTCGTAGTCCGGCATATGGACGCGATTTACATTTCGATATGTACGGAATTACGTATACGCCCCGATAGATTGCCCCCTCCCCCCTTTCCCTTTATTTGTGTATGGCTCGTGTCTGGTGTCGGTGCGATAAATGTAACCCCCCAAACCTGTAGCGAGAATTTTGTCGATATTCTTTTCGCATTCGAGCCTTCGTTTCATTGTGGTATGTGATCGACTAAGCTGAATCGAATGATAAGATAAAATAATTTAGGTTGTTGACTTTGCCGTTTCGATACGTCAAAATAACGTATTTAGTGCATACTTCAATATTCCAGAACTTCCCTAAATTTTACACATATTTTGTCTTCTTTTTGAGCGGTAATGGGCTGCGAAGTTTGGTTTTCGGTCAATTACTTTACAAATAATACAATAACGAAAAAAATGTTGAAATAAAAATTGTCGAGCATTAAAAGACGAATATTTTTGCTTCTTTGACTTTTTTCCGTAAAAGGTCGTGGGGAGGAACGGGGGCGTTTAGAAAAAAATCATTTCTGAAAATCTCCAATTGACACGAATAATTTTAAAAAATCTGCTTAATCCACATTTAGTAGAATTTTTTTTTGGCATAGTACTTCCAACTAAAATGTAAAACAAAAGAAAAGTTGGACCGTGCTTTTTTTTTTAAACTGAGAAACGGAGTGGATGGAGGGGGGGGGGGGTTCTACCCTTCGAAAAGTCGCAACTTTCTCAAGGAATAGGACAGTTATATTAATAAATTTGAAAGATTGGTTCCGATGAAAGTTGTAGAGCGTTAAAAGACAAATATTTTCGTTTTTATAATACTTCTCACTAAAATTTAAAACAAACGAAATGTTGGACCGTGCCTTTTTCTTAAAACGGGAAAAGGGGTGGAGGGGTAACTTCCATGTTAATACCAAACAACAATTTATAACGGGAGTGTTTTCACATTCGGCATTTACTAAATGTGTCGATATAAAATCGTTGGAAAGTTGCACCGAAGTTTTGGGACCCAGGAACACCCCTTTCCCCAAATTTGGGCGATACTCAGGTTGACGATATTGGTATCGTTTTCGCATAAATCGAACCTCCCGAGTACGATAATGAAGTGGAGTTCACAATTTGAACTCAATTAATACCTTATTTCGGACACTCGGTGCAGACATTTTAGCTCAGAAATAGCCCAAATCCTATCTTTTGTTTTAGACAATACAAAGCTTTGTTTTTGGACAATTACTTCCAAAAATAACGCACTTACGAAAAAAACGTTTGAGCAAAAGTTGTAGAGCATTAAAAAACGAACATTTTTGCTTCTTTGACTTTTTCCCGTAAAAGGTCGTGGGGAGCGATGGGGGCGTTTAGAAAAAAATCATTCTTGGAAATCTCCAATTGACACGAATAATTTTCAAAAATCTGCTTAATTCACATTAAGTAGGATTTTTTTGGCATAGTACTTCCCACTAAAATGTAAAACAAAGGAAAAGTTGAATCGTGCTTTTACCTTATAATTGGAAACGGGGTGGAGGGGGAGGGGGTTCTACCCTTCGAGACGTCGCAACTTTCTCGAGGGATATATCAGTAAATCTTGAAAAATTTGAAAAATTGGTCCAGACAAATGTTGTAGAGCGCCAAAAGACAAATATTTTCGTTTTTTTTACTTTTTTCTAGCTGGTTATGGAATGAAGTTATGGCAAAAAGAGAAAAAAGTGAAACTAGAAAATTTCTCCAGAAATGAATAATTTACGCCTAGGCGAGTCAGGTATGAATTCTCGCAAGCCACACTATCGAAAAAAATGTCGAAATAAAAGTTGAAGAGCATTAAAACACGAACATTTTTATTTCTTTGGCCTTTTTTTTCACAAGAGGCCGTGGGCAGGAGCTAGGACGTTCGGAAAAAAATCATTTTTGAAAATCTCCAATTGATACGAATAATTTTCAAAAATCTACTTAATTCACATTTAGTAGCATTTTACTTTGCGTTGTACTTCCACCTAAAATGTAAGACAAAAGGAATGTTGGGTCGTGCCTTTTTCTTAATATGGGAAACCATGGGGGGGGGGGGAGGTTCCGCCCTTCGAATTGTTGCAACATTCTCGATGAATATATCCGTTAATACTGGAAAATTCGAAAAATTGGTTCAGACAAATGTTGTAGAACGTCAAAAAACAAAAATTTTTGGTTTTTAACTATTTTCTTAGCTGGTCATGGGACAAAGTTATGACAAAAAGGAAAAAAAACTGATATTTGCAAATTCCTACAGAAGTGAATAATTTACGCCAAGGCGAGTCAGGTATAAATTCCAGTGAACTAAAAATTAAATGATTCGATTTCTACGGTGACGATATTCGATTTCGATAACCAATTGAGCGTTGGACCAAAATTGAGTTTCGGAAGAGGAAGTTCAAAATGTGAAATTTGCCAAATTTTGGACATCGGTGTCATTATATCAAGCTCCAAAATTGTCTTAGATTTTAATAAATTCTAGATCCCAAAACAGCGCATTGGAAAATACATATACCGAATCGAATACACATATGTGTGCGTTTTGCAAAATTTTGAAATTTCAACACCCCATTTTGGGGTTCAATTTGGTTCACAAAGTTCATAACTCTCATTAAACTAGAACAGCAGAGTTTAGACCCTAAAAATCGATACCAAAATCCAAAATTTGGCTAATTTTGGATTTTTAAACCTCCCCTTTAGAAGCACAATTTAGGTCTAACGCTCAAATGGTAATTAAAATCGAATTTCGCGGCCATAAAAATCTCTGTATTCGACTCATTTAATTTTTGGTTCGCTGAAATTTATACATGACTCGCATAGGTGTAAATTATTCATTTCAAGGGGAATCTTTAAGGGTAAATGCCACTTTTTTATTTTCGCCACAGCCCCATCTCATGACCAATAAGGAAAATAGCCAAGGAAATGAAAATGTTTGTCAATTAACACTCTAAAACTTTCATCAGAACCAATTTTTCAAATTTATTAGTATAACAGACCTATTCCTTGAGAAAGTTGCAACTTTTAGAAAGACACCCTCCTCCCCCTCCTCTACTCCCCCCCTCCACCACCACATCGAGAAAAAGGGATGGTCAGACATTTTCATTAATTTACGTAATAGTGGGGGGTACTATACAAGAAAAATGATACTAAATGTGAATTAAGCAGATTTTTGAAAATTATTCGTGTCAATTGGAGATTTTCAAAAATTATTTTTTTCTAAACGCCCCCGTTCCTCCCCACGACCTTTTATGGAAAACAGTCAAAGAAGCAAAAATATTCGTTTTTCAATGCTCTACAACTTTTGTTCCAACATTATTTTCCTAAGTGCGTTATTTTTGGAAGAAATAGTCCAAAAACGAAGCTTTGCATCGTCTAAAACAAAATATAGGATTTGGGCTATTTCTGAGCTAAAATGTCTGCACCGAGTGTCCGAAATAAGGTATTAATTGAGTTCAAATTGTGAACCTGACTTCATTATCGTACTCAGTAGGCTCGATTTATGCGAAAACGATACCAATATCGTCAACCTGAGTATCGCCCAAATTTGAGGAAAAGGGTATCCCTGAGCCCAAAAACGAGACTGTAAAAGTTCGGTACAACTTTCCAACGATTTTATATCGGCACATTTGGTAAATGCGAAATGTCAAAACACTCTCGTCATAAATTGTTGCTTGGCATTAACATGGAAGTTGCCGCTGTACTCAAAAATTAACTTTTTCGAACAAAATTGCAATGCTTTCTTATGTTGAAAGTGAGTCAAAAAATTAGAAAAAGAGTGCTTTTCAGCTGATTCAGGCACGCTGAATACGAATCAGGTGTTTATTTTTCGATCAAACTTTTCGTTCCATTTTGACCTTTCAAACCCCCCTCCCCACATACCTACAATTCTCCAACTATACACAGCCAAAAATTTAATGCCATAATCTGATACAAAATTTCACACTGAACAACTTTACTTCTATTCATTTTAAGCGTATTGGCCATTATTTTCGAGAAAAAGAAAACGCATTTTTGAGCGTTTTTCAAGTTTTCGAGGAAAATCCATAACTTCAAAAAAATAGCTAAAAATTTCTAAAACTTGTACTCGTCATAACACATATTTTTAAGAGAAAAATTTTCATATACCTTATTAGAGTTCGCAGTTGCAGCAATTCAAAATTCTTTTTGGTCATTTTCTCCCTCCGGCAAGGATTGAAAAATTTTGAAAAAATTCACGTTGATGGACATGGACCCATCCACCACTTTTAACATTTGGATTGAAATCATAATGTCTTCTCAAATACTCGTGAATACAGTATTTTTTTCCAAAAAGAAATACCTTTCAGTCCCATTTCACCCCTTCACAGCCCCAAATATTTGGTTTTTTGGTTACTTTTTTTATTTTTTTGAGCTTGCTCCTCGCATAACTCCCCTCCAAGGTACTTTTTTCAATATTCTGAGCGAAGAGGTAGAGCGAGGAAATTTTTTTTAAGGATACCCGACGACGTTTTGTGAAAATTTTGAAAATCTGAGATGGAGGATATTCTTCCAATTCTTATGCAAGAGTACCGAGTGGGGAGGGAGTGGATGGGTGAAATTTTTTGTCTCAAATTTTTTTTTTTACAGATACCCAACAATATTTTGTAAAAAATTTTGAAAATCTCATATCAAGGTTGTTTTGCCTCTTCTTATCCAGGTATACCCTTTTCGTTTTCAATATGAATTATTCAGGAGTTCGTTACAAGTTTTAAAGATTATTTATCAAAATACACAATACAAAAAAAAAAAAAGTACAATGTCATTTCAATCTATTCATCACGTTGGTACCAACGAAAATGGTTAAAAATTACCATTGTTTAAAATTGTACCTATAAGTTAAAAGTTTTCAATGTTATTTTCCTTTCGTATCCTTTCCCTTTCTTTTCAACTACTACCACAATGATTAGCTGGTGTTATACATACAATCGAACTCGAATAAACGATATAGGAACAATTTCACATCGAAATGTATTGGACCCGTAAACCCCTATCGCATCGCATCGGTTATAGTACGTGAACTTTTCCCCGTTTTCAAACACGATTGTCTAATCCTTTGGGTATTACTTTGTAGATTATTAGTTATAGATTTCGTGCCCGGATTGGCCACTTTACCTGAATTGCCCTCCGGCATATATGTAGTACGTAAATGTAGCTCCAGCTACATGTACATGTACGTAACTACGACTACAACTACATATTATACCAAACCACCATACTACGTACATAAAACGAATAGGCAAAGTATATAGGCAGATACATGAAGGTATAGCTTTTTCAGTTCACCCTCTCTCTCTCTCTCTCTCTCTCTGCATCACTCTCAACACCACCATCGCATCGTTCGTTTGGTAGCCATCCGGCTATGGGCACATTAAACGTAGGCCTAGCCTGGTGCAAAAATTACGAGTATTTCGAATCAACAAACCGTTCGACGCTCGTTCATATCTTTGAACCATGTTCGGGTTAATCTACGGTTCGGCTTTGAGTTTACCAATAGGTAAAGAGGTACGAGTACGTATAATGTGGTATCTGGTATATGCTGCGTGTAATCGAATTGTATACGGTGACTTTTGTAGTATAGTTTGGATACCTTTAGCTACCTTCAGCAACCTTCATACCTACATGGTAAAATATCGATACTGGTATATTTGATTTTTAGAAGCCGAAACGGGTCGAAACGAAAATGTGAATCTTTAAAGGGCGATAATTTACCTAGGTACACACACAAATTACAGACACTAATTAACTTTAAAGCAAAATTAATTTAATCGAAAAAAATACACAACAATAAAACGTGCAAAAATGGTCTGGGAAAACAACAACAAAAAAAAAATTAATAACTATCGATGTCGTGGGAGGGGGCGGGGAATTTGAAGTAAAATACAATATTAAAATCGCCGAATTTTGATGCATCACGAAAGTATGGAAAAAATTATCTTATGAAGGGGCTTACCCATTCTACAAATAGCAAGTAAAAAATCGACGAAAATTTATAAAATAGTGGATTTTGTTTTTTTGATAAATATTCGTTTTTACCTGCTTAATTATCTATTTCTAAATTTTATTTTACAATAGTTAGCTTTCCATTGGTGACCATCGGTAGGATTATTTTCTCATTGTCCTGCAACCTTATCCTGTTCTCCTTCGACTTTTAATCTGCATAATAGTTTTTTTCTCTGAACAGTACTTATCCGTTCAAAAAACATACACAGTCCACGTCTTTTTCCAAACCGAGCAATAGTTAAAATTTTTATTAATAAATATTTTCCGTTTGTAAGAAATTTTTGTTAAAAATAAATTTTGGTGTAATGAAAAAGGTTTGAAAATAATTTTTACGAAATAACAACATTATTGATATTTAATTCAACGTCAATTTTCACTTTTCACGTTGGTACTCGAATTTACAAAAAATCAAATAAAGAATGTAATTAGATCAAGATTTATTTCATTTCGTTATGGAAATCAAAGTACATACGTAATTATTTGAGTCCTAGAAAGAGTGTTAGTAAAAATACTCATTGTAATTATAATGGAATAAGCGTGTCGTAAAATTTCGCGAGGAAAAAAATTTAAATAAATAAGCCAATTTAGAATCGTAAGTCAAATTATCCGTATTGCGATACCAAACTCGAAAATATTGAGGGTTCTTGAGAGGTTTAAAGTTATATTGATAATGGATTCGCAATCACCAGGTAACTTATTTATTCTTTAATAACCTTCTTGAATTATCCACTGTTTTCTATTTTGACACTCCTAACCGTCCCCCCTCACCGGCCCTAACGCAATTTAGAATCGTATTAATTACGAACTTGGAATGACAAGGTTAAATTAAAATAATCACAATTTTGGATTTTGACACTGCCCCTTTGAGGCTCCTATGTAACTTTTAAGTGTCGTATTAGTAGTGGATGCGAAATTACGAATACAGATTACCAGTATTTCAACACTCGGTTTGAAAATTTTCTCAATTTTGGATTTTGAACCACCCCCCCCCCCCCCCCCCCCCCCCCCCCC
>FIZR01021729.1:0-15817 GCA_900060175.1 Ferrisia virgata | reverse complement strand
CAACCGGTTGTTGTTCCCGCCAACTTTCCCGCTAAAAATTTTTTTGACTTGACGTCATTCAAAAATTTTTTTTGACTTAACGTCACTTTTGGCCAGCATTGCGCTTTTTGGCTTTCATGACGTCATTTCGAGGCAGCATCTGTGACGAGGTAATTTACGGTATGGTAATTACGTGGTAATTACGCGGTAATATGAAAAAGTACCTAGAACCACTACTTTGTA
This sequence comes from Ferrisia virgata, assembly GCA_900060175.1. Taxonomy (NCBI): domain Eukaryota; kingdom Metazoa; phylum Arthropoda; class Insecta; order Hemiptera; family Pseudococcidae; genus Ferrisia; species Ferrisia virgata. Next base: position 15,595 of record FIZR01021729.1, on the reverse strand, counting down.
TCTACTCAGATGTTTTTCATCATCAGTTAGGTTTACTGCCTTGGCTGTTGCCTCACCAAATTGAGATAACAAATGTTGAAGAATATTTATAGCGTGAATTGACATTTCAGAGGTATTTGTTGTTTGTATAGGTGCGTGGTCAAGATGGAAGTGAAAATTATTATTTTTTGTTTATAAATACTTCTTTGTAGAGAGAAAATGCTTAACATTTTAAAAATATCCAGAAACAAAAAAAAAAATCCGAGAGAGTAAACCGTCAAAATGTTAATTATATAGATGATACACCATCAAGAGGGTGGGCTGTATCTACGCCTTGCATACAGCATTTTTTTTTTTTTTTTTGGAAATTTTAAATTGATGTAGAATATGAAGTTATTATGACCTGTAACCCCGTCAATATTGGCGATAGGCAAAAAATGCGCATAACTGTTTTTGTTTGTTTTGACTTGAAGATGGTAGGTGTACATTTCATCTTTTAAATTTTTTTTAATTTCGATCGTAATTTAATAAATTAAAAAATTTGTAATTTTCATTAAGGCAGCTAAAATTTTGGTAGTGTGGTACTCGAGCCAGGGACCATCACAGAGACCACTTTCCATCAAAATTCCCAGGGGACACTTCTTGAGGTACCCAGTAAACTACAAAATATTTATGTGTATCGCCTCCGATAAAGGAGCAGTGCTATTGACTATCCTTCTGTACTTATACAGTCGACTGGAATTTATATTTTGAAAAATTCATTCGCGTATATAAACCGACCTACCGTAACTTGACATTCGAGAAATTTTTCAATCAATCCAGCTAGGTATGCTGAATAATTGCATGCTGCAGTGTTATCGTTATAGTCCATAAACGAGTACACGGTACGTAAAACTTCATTCGTTCGACTTGTAATAAAAGCACGGCGCCGTAAAAATCTGTCTGAATTCGACCTAGTTTTTTCTTCTTCTTCATTACGTATACTCGCGCCATTTAGACGATCGACGACAGCACTTCGCCAATTTCAAAGCCTGAATAATAACGAAGCAGACGTTGCTGTCATTCCAGAAGAGAAGGAAACATGAAGGACGGAAACAAAGCCATTATTCTGACGATTAAGCCTTTGATACGACATCCGATAAAGTCGTTTCTGGGATAGCTTTTGGACAGAAAGAGAGAGAGAAAGAGAGTAAAAAAAAAATACGAAGCCTGATCGATTGGGCGATAGGTACACGATGACGTGATATCTTATGCAGATAACCACCGGTTGATTTGAACAGCCTACGGCGCGAGATTTATTCGCTGTTGCCAATGAAATTAAAACTCATTTTGCTAAATCAATGCAGATGAGCAACAGGAGAAAACGGAAAGGAATTGAAATTTGTAAATATGACAGCTGCCTGAATCATGAGCGAAATAGGTTGAAATGAAAAAAAATTAAACAATTAGAATGTAGTGAATGGTATGGTTGCGTTAAGATTTATCAGAACCAGTAATAGGATGACAAAAATTTGGAAAAAATATCTTTTCAAACTATTAAATCTCAAAACTTATCTTATTGCATGAAAATCCTACCATTACGTTTCTTTCATAGTCGTATTCTGAAACGCAATCACTGGAACATGCTTCGCGGCAATATTTGGAGTCGGCTCCAAATAATCACCAAAATTCAACAAAAAATATCGTTTTCGCTATTGTTTTACATAAAGTCTCAAATTCACTTTTTTCTCCAATTTTTCAATTTTTTATGACAAGAAAAAAATTAATTTCAAGATTTCAAGTAAAGCTATTGCATAAATTATTCTGCACTAAAGATGCACCAACGATAGACATACACCCGTTTTTCTGACCATTCACAAGTGGGGAGGGGGCTAAATTTCCCCAGCACCACCCAAGAAAGGTTAATAATATCACCGAAAGGGGATGAGCACTAATGCAGAACATTGGTGCATTATTCTGCACTAACGATGCACTAATGATGGGCACCAGGTTCATATTTAACATTTGTGCATGGGTGAGGCTGCATTTCCCCAGATCCGGAAATGAATTTTTTAAATGACTTGCAGAGAAGTGTGTACTAACGATGGTGTGTGCACTATTGATATGGAAAGGTTTCATCCTCAAACTCGCAATGGATGAGACCGACGAAATGTCAGGACATGTGTCATACTTCTGTGCACCCTCAACTGTAATTGCATACCCGTTGTGCAAATATTGTCAGTTTGATGTCATGTTACGCGTCATTTTCATGTCAGTCCATGTTAGATCCCTCTTAAAAATTTTCAACTGATCAGAATAATGATTGCTCCGCCTACTTCAATAGGCATTCTAATTACTATATCAATTTTAAATCAGAAAAACACCATCTGGCACAAAAGTGGTATGTTTGGCAAATTTCTGAGTTTCAGGTGTCACTTGAATGGCACATTACTGATAAACTTCTGACACATATGTGTTGGCATTTTCATGGCATAAATATTCTGATGCTTGTAAGATTATATTTTATTGGCACAAATATGACATGAAGTTAAGGTTTTAGCTGGCACATCTGCGAAGTAAGAATGGCATATTTCTGATGCACATTATGTAGCGCTATTGTGGCACAAATGTGCCACATGATCGGCGTTTTTGTTAGGTATTGTAGTACAAATGTGATCTGATGATGGGGCTTGCGTGTTGTGAAAGCATTAAAGCACCTTTTTGACACAATTGTAACGTGCTTTTGACTTCGTTTTGGCATCACACTATTGCCATTATAATGATATCTGACATGCTTTTGACTTCATTCCGACACTAATATGACTTGACCTAATTTTGACATAGTTGGGGTATGCTTCTGACAAAATTTTGGTACTATTTTGACACTACTTTGGTGCATTTCTGATACAATTATGACATATTTTTGACACAGCTGCAGAATATTTTGATCAGAGTTCTGACACATCAAAGCGAAGGTATGTCACAACTGAGTCGAAACTGTACCAAAATGGTGTCAGAAACATGCCACTATTGTGTCATAATGTTGTAAGAAGTGTGTCACTCCTAAATCGCATATTTGCCATTATCTAGTCAAAAGTACGTCAGATGTCATTAATGTGACAATAGTGTACAGCCAAAACAGAGTAAAAAACCTGCTTCACTTGTGTTAAAATATGTGGCAACGCAGCGTTAAAAACATGTCACAACGTTGTCAAATTAATTTTACACTGTTTCCGGAAGGATGTCACTTCTAAGTCACGTAAGTGTCATAATTAAGTCAGAAGCATTTCATTACTATGTCAATAGTGTGCCATCAATGTTCCAATCATCATTGTCAGGAACAAAAAAAATTAAATAGTCAATGCCCTTCAGGCCTTCTTATATTAACTGCCTAAATAGATGAGTTGGTAAAAATGTCGGTTTTTATCCAAGAGGTCTCACGTTTAAATGCACCACCGGTAAAAAAAAATTTTTAAATTCGCAATTTAATATAAATAAAAAAATAATATTTGCCAGAAACATGCAATTTTTGGGACAAAAGGTGTTATTTTTGTATCAGAAGTGTGCCATTATCACGTCAAAAACATGTCACTGTTGTGTCAAATACATTGTCATTACTATGTCGCCGTAACGTTGTAGCTATTCCATAAAGAAGTTATTTTGGAGTCATCCTGGTGCTATAATTGCATCATTTCAATCATTTCAATGGCACTGTCACGAGTTTGGAAAATATTGAGTGATCTCTGATTAGCTGAAGCGTTGCCAGAAGTGGGCCATTTCTGTTGTCAGAAGTCTCTCGTCCGAACTGTGTTATGTGATACTACATTTTCTGACACCATTTTGCACGATGGGTAGCTTGCAATGGTTTGTGGAGGGAATTGCCTAACAGCCTACCCTTGAACTTGAAATTACTTACAATATCCCTGCATGCAGCTACTTTCACAATACTCTTAGCTTATCTGTAGCATACTCCGTCGCCTATACCATCCACAATTTCCACTAATCACTTATCTACATGATGATTTATTTGCGCAGATGAATTTTGTGAAGACTATCCGCATAATTTGATTCCAACTCCGGGCTACTGGATTGAATGCTCTAGACAGAAAATTACCAGCGATGCGCTGTGGGATGATACAGATACTGATGCCGACGAACAAGACGACGATGATGATGCGGGTGAAGGACCATCTAGACCGAGGTATCGACGCGACGACAGCTTGTTGCTGGAAGACGACGAGTATTTTGAAGAAGAAGAGGAAGAAGAAGCGCATGCTATTTGTAGTAGGTAAGTCTCAGTGCACAGGTTGATTTTGGTCACCAACACGTGTTCTTTTCCTGGTACATTCCATTTATATGTCCCAACTATTGTATAACATTTATTAGCAGGAAAAAGACAACCATCGAAGAGCAATGGGAAAAAAATCAAGGATTTGAGCTGACATCAGTCGAGCAGGAAACATTCGAGAAATATTTCTACGGTACCGAGCACTGGAATTATTTCACCAATGATGAAGATTTAGGACCTGTTATATTAAGCTTAAAACAAGAAAGCATCAATAATAGAGATCAGTTTAGGTGAGGTTTTATTCGTTTATATCGTTAATAAATCGTTATAGTCATTCTGAGTGGTTCTAGAACTTATCGGTTAGACACTCTCTGTTCTACATATTAAACGTAGCTCATACAAAGGAAACAGTTCAATCTTCTGTGGGATATTTTTTTGAACTGATTTTCAAACTCCGGCTTCTCGATGGGAAATTTTTCAACTAAGCTAGAAGTAACCAAAATCGAAACATATTCTGTAGCCATTTCGGCAGGTATATTTCCATAATGTGTACCTAGATCAATTGATATCCCATGTAAATTAGATACGTACGACGAAATTTAGGATGAAATAAAATTGATTTTCGTGCCGCACGCTTATCCGTTATAGTATTTCCATTTATTTTTCTTACTCATCCCTCTGGCCGCTCTTACTTCGTTACGAAACGAACATCTCATCTTTTAAATATTTAAATCCGCTTTAAAGTCGTTGAATTTTTCATGCATACCGGAATGCTTTTCTCGTCGTCCTCAGCCTTCTGCTGTGTCCTTCCTCCTCGATGCCTTCTCGCTTCCTAGGACCACAGCCAACGTTAACGTCATCGCGTCTTGAGCTACGACAAAGATGGTTTTAAAATTAAATTTCCGCGATTTGAAAATTATTTCAAGACGAGTCGTATATTATAATTTGCTGCCGATGGCTATGCCCGAAAAACCATACGCTACGTTGTACTCGGTTGATGTTTAATTTCTTCCACAGTGCGACCTGTTTTCAAACGATTACTGATTAACGTAAGAGCGAGAGGAAATTTTCACAGGATGTTTTGATACTTCTTGTGAAGTGTGCGTCATTTTTCTGTACGCTAGTCTATATCTCGTCTGTGAACGAAACAACGATAAATGTACCATACTTAACCACCTACCTAAACCACATGATATAGATTTTGACATGGCTTCTCAGGCTCGATCCATCAACACTTGTCATCGGTTTCGTAGATACCGTTGGTAGGTTGGTAGGTTGGTAGATAGGTAGGCTTTCAACACAACAACATACAAACAAATATACCGCTCGTAAAAGTATCTTCTACCTACATACTTACATATTTTTACGTCAGAATTTTTCCGTTACCGTTTTCGACATCGACGTCTATTAGGATAGGGAAGGTTTGCTTGCGACGTGAATATCTAATATTTATACGTATCGTAGGTAACTACTGCAGACAGATACCATTTATATTAGCTGCGTGCGGCAATCTCCATTCTTAAACGTCTGCCAATCCGAAGCAGCGCTCTTCTTATTTCATCGTCGTAGTACGGTATCTTACATGTACGATACATTTCTCAACGTCTCATCTGAGCACGCAAAAATAAGGCACCGACGGAAGGCTCAGCGTCATTTACAACGTCACGTTTTTTTTTTCTTTTTCCTTTTTCTTTATCGCGCGCCCCCTTCTCTCCTTCAGTCTTCTTCCCAAACACTTAGCCGTGATCAGGTGGAGAATGGAAAATGGTACTCGAGATGTGTTAGAGCTTCCTTTACTCTGTACTGTGACGCGTACTCGTCGTCATAGTGTCGTCTCTGTGCTGGAATAAAATGCATTAAAAAGTAGTCTCATCGAACGCTTTCCTCTTTTCTTCTTCCAATCAAACCATCGGCGTCGTCATCTTCATCGCTCATCGCCCATCGTCCCAAGTCCATTACTAGAAACGTGTCGATGTCAATGTCGACCCTTCTATCTGTTCTATCGAACCAGGAATATTGCCATTTTGAAAAATGATAGCGATAAGTGTTTCGATTCGATGTCTCGTCTCAGTATTTGTACCGATGTCGACATCGTCGTATCCTACCTACTTTTCATTCATCGTCGCACCTATCTTCGTGAATTTTTTTTTCATTTTCAACTTCTTACTGCAGTTAGCAGCGTAAGTAAAGAAATTCTCCTGTTATCGACTTTTAAAAATAAGTAGGTATTCCGGAGGAATGCAAAACTCCGGCATATTAGATACCTTGTACGCGTTTTTTTGGTTATTCAGCTTTTTTTCTGTCCAGGCGCTTAGCGAGGTTAGTGCTAGGGGGTGTAGAGCACCTCTTGGGACTTGAGTTGAGCATCCACTGGCCAAATATAATAAAGTAGTTTTTTTTAAGTGTTAAAAATATCAGTTGAAATTTCTCTTTTTGACCCTTCACTCTTAATGCTTGAATCGAAAAATTTTTGCCCTCGCTCCTCACGGGCTTTACCTTCTTATTACTATTGGTATAAAAGCAGAGGAGTTGAAGCGGGGACTCCCCACCATTTTTTATGCATTTTACAAAAGAGAATAAACGTAAATTTCAGCAAATGAAGTTTGAAATGTGCTAAAGCGCTGATTTTGGCCCCTTCAAATTCGAAGTTATACAAAATTTCCACTGGACTCTCCTCAAAAGCCAATCATAGATAGTTAAGCTATTGCTTATTACAATAAAGTTTGTTGTTGCATAAAATACATCGCTGAAAAGAAGACAACCGCCGCCACCCCCCCCCCCCATAATCCTGGCTACGTCATTTTTAGAGTATCCCCGTAGAAACCAGCGAGCATGCCCTATAAATGAAGGCTAAATGGCTACAAGCCTGTTTCAGTCACGACTACTGTCTATCTAAAAAATAATCATCACCATCAGTACGTTTCAGTCGCTTACAACCATATTGCACCTAAAAACGTGCGTCATCTATCTCGATCCCGTGCCTGTGAAGCAGCTCTTACCACAGAGCCTATTCGCGCTTTGATGATGTCAGACCACTTGGTCAGAGTTCTTCCTCTCCCTCTTTTACTATCGGTCTGACCGAACAGAATATCTTTTTCAAGATATGACTTCTCTCCTGGTCACATGTCCAATATACCCTGGAATGCAAATCTCGCATAAGATACTTAGGCTAACTGGCTCCTAATGTTAGTTCGTCGCGCTGTCCAGGGTATCCTCAGCATCCTTTGCCAGACCCACATTTCAAAGGTCTTGATTCTTCTTTTATCATCTGCATTCAACATCCATGTTTCCGTAGAATATTCGAAAACAGAGAAAACAAGTGACTGGATAAGTCTCTTCCTTGCCTTTGTGGAGACCTCGTTATTACATGTGACATTATGCAGTCTGGTCATAGCTGATTAGCTCAGAGCAATTCGGCGCTGTATTTCTGCCGACGAGCCTCCATCTGCTTCGATGATAGAGCCTAAATACACGAGAGCGTTCACCTTTTCATATTCGCTCAGAGCTGTAGAAACTGGAAGTCACTTGGTCCGATCCACCACCATGACTTACTCCCATCTCTTTTAAAACTTTGAAAACCTTCCTCCAATTCACGCAGTCAAAACTTTTGGTGCAATCTATGAAACACATCACTACAGGTACCTTGAACTCCCTGCACTTTTCAATAATTTGGCAGATATTCATTATTTGTTCCCTTATGCTTGTTTCTGGCATTAATCCGGCTTGTTCCGGTGGAATTTGCCTGTGTAGATACACCTAGATCTGGTTGTTCAGGATTGATAACATGACTTTGCTGACATGTGGAATTAAAGTGAATGTTCAATAATTACAGCATAATCTTGCATTTCCTTTCTTATGCGAGGGAATCAACACCAACTTACACCATTCAGCAGGCCATTCATGACTCTGCTATATCGAAGTGCAGAGTTGCCATACTGCTTTGATTCCATTTTCACCAAGAGCCTACCACACTTCAGCGTCAATATCATTGCAACCAGATGCTTTGCGTTTATTCATCGCATTCACCACCTCCTTACTTCATCAAGTAGGATGTTTGGCTCATCTTCACTTGTTTTCCCGACTGTAGGAGTCAGTTGGTATGCCTTTGGTGTTCCAACATCTGGGCACAACTGCTCGCAGTATGTTTTTCAGCTACCCCCAACTGTGTCGTCATTTTTCTTGATGTCGCGAGTTATGGGTTAAAAATCTCTACCAATCTAACGTATTTTCTTGTATACTGCATCAGTCTCATTGCGGTCTGCGTATTCCTATATTTCATTGCAGGATTGGTTAAGGTAGGCTTCTCTATCTCTACAATAACACTCTGTTCTGTTCTGTAGCCTTTATTCTTCGTTTTTCAGAGTCCTAAACGTTCTGAGTTATTGACCAGTTTCTATTTCTATTCCGTTGTATGCAATCAATCAACATTTAAAAGACTTTTAATGTGTAGGTTTTAGTCCAGCTGTAGAAATTTGGAATGGGGATATAAGCGTGACACAATTTTGAAAATCGTGAAAAACTTATTTTTGAATCACCCAAACAACTGCTGAGTTGCAGACGCAGTTTGGTAGTTTTGGGTGGTATAACCAAGTGGTGTTCGGGCACTCCAGCCAAGTAGTTTTGTGTGACTGATATAAGTATTTTTTGGATGGTCCGGCATAGTAGCTGTTGTATAGTACAGAAATGTAGTTGGGTGATTCAAAAAAGTTGCTGCTGAGTGATATAACTAGGTAAATTGGGTGGTTGTCCTACCATTAGGTAATTCAATTGGGCCATTTTTGGAGTGGGCCAACTAAGTTGTTTTAGAGGATACAGTCAAGTAGTTCTTGGATGATACAGGCAGGTTGCGGGCCAATCAAATAGTTGTTGAGTGGTTCAATCGCGTAGATTTGTGTGGTCCAGCCAAGTAGTTGATGTGTGGAGAGGAAGGTAAAGGTTCAGTCAAGTAGTTGTTGGGTAATTCTACCAAGTAAGTTTTCAAGTAGCACACTTCAGTAATTTCAAGAGTAGTTCAACAAAGTTGTTTTTTGCGGATGCTGCTGTGTAGTTTTGAGGAATCCAGCCGAGCAGTTGTTGGGAGGTACAACCAAGTGGATTTGGCTAGTTCAGTCGAGTTGTTTCGGATGGTTGATCAAAGTATTTTTTTGGAACATCCAAACAAGTGGTTTTGTTTGATGCAGCCGAATAGTTTTTGGAGCGTACAACTCGAGAATTTTCAAGTGCTCCTAAAATGCAGTTTTTGAGTACTGCAAAAACTATTTGGTTAAATGTCGCAGAAAACTACAAAAGAATAAAGGATGCTATGGAACTAAAAATTCCAAACTCCCAAAGAACACGTCTAAGATTCCATATAGAATCTACATTCCAAATTTCAATCTTCTAGGATATAATATAAGCGCAGAACAAATCTAAACTAACCAAAGGACACCTTGCTGAGAAAGTGAAACGCTAATAATATTCTTTCTAGCAAACAGCACTTCCATATCTCTCCTCTTAATTGAGGTAGAAGGTTGATTTTGGGTTATGTGATACGACTTTTTATTTTCTGTCCATTGGTTTGAAAACGAATGATTTATGTGGTTTTTGGTCTTCGTCTCCCTCCTAGCCAAATTTTAACATACCTGGATTTTGATCCAAACTCATCTCTATTCATATTTATATACGTGATCCGTCATTGATCTGGGTCCACTGACTGAATTTGAGCGATTTTTTAATTTCTGTGTTGAGGGGCAGGGAGGGGGAATTGACATTTAACACGTCCAAAGATGGTCTCGGTGATCTTTTTGCGACTCTCCAACACGAATTTTGTTATTATTCGCCCTCTCGCATCCGCCGTAAGTTGATAGACTGTGAATTTCTTTGGCCAAAGTATTGCGTGAAGGAAAATCAAGCTAAAAGCTCCCAAAATATTTGTACATGATGCGTTATGCATTTCGCTATGAATGAAAGTAGGTATAGGTACCTATATCAAGCTGCTTTATAGTTTATATGTTGCATATACAGTTAGGTATACATGTATATGTGCTTCTCAGTACTTAAGTAGTAAGTACCCGTCTCCTCGTATACGATGCTTTGGTCGTAAATATTTTTAATGATTTTTTTTCGCCTTTTCTATCGTGTCGGTTGCGTCATTTTATATATTTTTGAAGTATTTTATACGCGAAGATGCAAAGGTACGAGATGCTGCGCGATTAATAATACGTACAGTAGCTAGCGCTACGCCATTTTTACAGTGCACGTAATTTCGAGTTTGTGTTGTGGTGCTTACTCGAGTGGGTACTATTACGATGGGGGGGGGGGGGGGGCGTCGCGGCGTAGCGTAGCGTAGGTTGTTCATACGAAGCGGTAAGATATTCGAAAGTGGGTTAAACTGTAAAGTGTAAGGGTGGTGTAATGTACGTGTACGTAAGTACGAAGAGGTAGAATGGTGGCGTGGCGACGCGACTTGGCGCGCAAAACAGAGATGATTTTAATGGCGAGGTATGCTATAATCCAGGTTTCTTTTTATGACCCTAGGATATTGGTTCGAGCCATCAGCTACACGGTTCACGGTCTAATACCAGCGTCGTGCGTGTTTGCCGATAGATACAATCGTGAAGAAGTGGTCAGATCGTTGGGCAAAGAGGTGAATTTGAATCCGCCCTTGGTACTCGGGCAATTGCCTGATACACCGGAAGAACTGTTGAAATTGGACCAAGTAAGCGTATTGTGCATGTTTAAAGTTGCTGTACGTAGACGTACGTATCAGCGTTGTGTCGAATATCGCGATTATTTTTAATGGACCAACCAAAACGATATGATTTCAGGTATTTATCAAGTCTGAACTGAAAGTAGGCGTTATTTACGTTAAAGAAGGACAATACACGGAAGAAGAAATTCTCGATAATAACGAAAATAGTTATTTATTCAACGAATTTTTAAACATATTGGGAGATACCGTCAGTTTAAAAGGTTCGTTTTTGCACGTCTTTTTCCTAGTTCCGTACCCAGCTGCATGTATTTTTAGAGATACCTACCTACGTACATACCATCTAAATGGGGCTGTAGGCAGATACATACAATCAGGTTAATAAATACGTTGGTTGCATGTATCGTTGTAGCTTGCTACGTTGTCACAGTGTCGACGAGAGGGGAAAAAAGGTAACGAAAATAAAAAAGAAAAAACATCATACTCTTGTCTAATAATCGAAATTTGACAGTTAGTTCTTTAAAGAAAAATAGCGTACGTAGGTTGTTAGGTGACTTGCTAGGTAATAGGTACTAGGTACATCCTACACGCTTCGTTATTTATTTAACGAATTTTCAAACATGTTGGTTGTTGGTAAATAGAAGTCGAGACCTCGATACGTGTGTAATAATAACAAATTTATAAGTCGATGTGAACTTTCACTTTAATATCGTTTTTTGAAAGGTATCGCTACATTAGAAACGATTGCCAGTGAACGTATTTTTTTTTTATTTTTTTTTCAAGGAAATATCGTAGTAGAAAGCGAATATTGTAGGGGTCAAGTTTTTTCCCCTTTGAAAAAAAAAACACGATTATGAAGAATGTTGTTTTTATCGGCTGGTACATATTGATTCGATAAAAACTTGGTTGTTTATTGCAAAGAAAACTGAAAATGTTTTTTTTTACCGGTTGTTTTTCATCACGAAGTATATAACCTACGAAAAAGTTGAATTTTTTGACCTGATTTTCCTTCCAAATCCACATCGAGCAACGACGTGGCTAGAAAATCAACGCTATATTTATGTTTTCCAGAGCGATTGACTGATTCGCAAATAGGGATAAATCTCTCTGTACGAATGGTTCGCGAACGACAAATTTATGTTTGCCTGAAACGAATGCTTTGCCGATGTACGGGTTGTCGAACAACAGAATGGATCTCTTTAAACGATTGAATTATTTCTGAATTGATTCGTTCGCATCAGCTGAAATTTCTTTTGTAAAATTCATTAGCGAATGATAGAATTGTTTTCGGCTAAAATGAATAGGTTTCGTAAGAAAGAAAAGTTTCAAATTTGAATCCTTTGCGAATGACGGATCGTTCTCCAACGATTTAATCACTTCAGAGACGAGTTTTTGTGAACATTCGAATCATTCGAATTTTTTTGCATAAATAAATCGTTCTCAGCGGCTGTATACATTTTTATATGACTTATTCGCGAAACGACAGTGCTGCTTTGGGAGGAAATGAATCGTTTTCGAACGAAAAGATTATATCGAGTATAAATTCATTGCGAATGGTTCAATCATACGGATACGAATCGTCCTTCAATCACTGAATCAGGTTGAAATGGAGTATGAGCACTATCAAACGATTGGGTTATTTCTAATATGGACTCGTTCCCAAATGACCAAATCCTTTCGAATCAAAATCATTCTCAGTGAACGTTGCATACATTTTTGTATCATTTGTTTACGATTGATAGTAATACTTTTAGTAAAAATGACTCGTTCGTGAACGAAAAGGCTATTTTGATTATAAATTCTTCGCGAACGACTCAATCATACGGATACGAATCGTTCTTCAATCACTGAATCAGGTTGAAATGGAGTATGAGCACTATTAAACGATTGGGTTATTTTTAAACGGACTCGTTCTTAAATGATCAGATCTTTTCGAATCAAAATCATTCTCAGTGACCGTTGCATACATTTTTGTACCATTTATTTACGATTGATAGTAATACTTTTAGTAAAAAAGAATCGTTCGCGAACGAAAAGGTTATTTTGATTATAAATTCTTCGCGAACGACTCAATCATACGGATACGAATCGTTCTTGAATCACTGAATCAGATTGAAATTGAGTATGAGCACTATCAAACGATTGGGTTATTTCTAAACGGATTCGTTCTTAAATGATCAGATCCTTTCGAATCAAAATCATTCTCAGTGACCGTTGCATACATTTTTGTGCTATTTGTTTACGATTGATAGTAATACGTCTAGTAAAAATGAATCGTTCGCGAACGAAAAGGTTATTTTGATTATGAATTCTTTGCAAACGACTCAATAATTAAGCTGCGAATCGTTCTTCAATGACTGAATCCGGTTGAAGTTGAAGATGTGCATTCTCAAACGATGATTCGTTCGCGAACGACCAAATTCTCTCAAATATAAAGCATTCTTAACAGCTGCAAACTTTTTTTTTACAATTCGTTCGCGAACGATGGAATTATTTTTGGCATAAATATGAATCGTTTGCGAATGAAAGAATTGTTTCGAGTCTCGACTTAATAATTACCTGAAGAACCATTCTTTTTCTCTGCGGATTAAATCGGTTTATAGTTGAACTAATTGCTCATTTATTAAGGAATAATTGTTGAACGATCGAATCGTCCCGATCCTGAAATTGAGTCGTTTGCGAACGACACGGTCTTTGCCATTGGACAGAAATTAATCGTTCGTGAACGATCAGCTGTATTCAATTTTGAGGCCGAATCATTAGCGAACGTTCTAATCGTCGAAGAATAATTACCATTTATAAACGTACTTGAGCTTCTAACAGTTTATCAATCGTTGATCTTTCGGGAACGATTTATTCTTAATCCTTGAATTTTCTATCCGAATTGTGCGGACTACGTTCAGCGAGCTGAGTTGATTCTGCCCCCCCCCACCTCCCTACTTTAGCGAAATGAGAATTTTCCGTGTTAAAAATATGAAGTTGGAAACTTGTTTCTAGAAATACCAATAGGATATATTGGAAATATAGGCACTGGAACTACAAGATGCTCATCCAGTGGTCCCAGGAGTAAGGTGAACGAGTAAATAGTTACTCACAGTTTATCCTGTAGAGGCGCTGATCACTGCGTCTTCGGCTTTTGTTTATAAGACAAGTTTCCATTCAGCGTAGTTCTTTCTCTAGACCAAAAGCAACAGCACCTGCATGACTTTGCGGCAGCCTAGACAAACATTGAGATATTGATCAATTAAAATGCAGAAATTTCAGGCCGTGCCTCTGCGGGATTTAGTGAAAAGCGCTCTCAACGGCTATAGTTGTGAACAACTCGACCCTGGCATTCACTATAATCCCCCTACCATTGTGATCTGCAGATGAGCGTCTACAAGTTACAATGTCTAAATGAAAACACCTAATACGTAGAAACAAGTTGCCAACCTCACATTTCTAACACGAAAAATTCTCTTACAGTAGGAAGGGGGAGGTGCCTACAGGAGCAGTCATGATTCGAATCACATTTTTGATTGAGTGTGTGAATTGTACCTGAATAATTGTTACTCTTCGTGATTCGTGATTCGAATCACTCGACAAATGATTTAAAAGTCATCGAATCATCTCAAAAAATTTCCAAATTTATAGGTATTGATGGAGTTCTAAAATTTTGTAGATGTTTGTAAATTGTGTTTGTTTTTTTGTTTTACGTAAATGTTTCTATTCATGTTCGCAAATTTGGCGAAGTGATTCGAAGGTGATGATTCGAAACACTTCTGAACATTTTTTAATGATTCGTGAAACTGATTTGAAGATTCATTTCAATAGGCTCTGATTTGTGATCGTGATTCGAATCACGAACTTTGTGATTTTTACCATTCCTCGGAGCTAGAATCCATGGAATGCGCTGTAACCAGGGGTGCCAACTGCAGTATAACTGTAACTGTAACTATAAGCTGTAACTGAAACTAATCAGTAACTGAAACTCAGTTCATACTTCTGAAACTAACCATTTCACTTTACCCTTTTTAGTCTGTTGTTCGGTATTTTTTGATGAAATTTGTGCGAGATGTGCATTTATTAAAGTGGAGTGGACTACCTGCCAAGTCGGTTAATAAAAGGTGTTGGTGGATGTAATTTTATAACCCTAAGTGGTGGAATTTTATTCCTTATTTGACCGTCCGATGGTTAGAAGTCTTAAGATTTTACCATGAGTTTGGTTAAAGAATTGATGAAAGAGACAAGTTACCGGGGCTGACTTTTCCTCATCACATTATCAACAACCAAGCCACTCATTTCATTACAAATTTTACTTCAGTATTGGAAGAGTTACAGGAACCTTAATATATGTACTACGATACGTGTCCTTGTCACGCATATTTCAGTATATTTTCAAAATTATTTAGTCTGTGGTAATCACCGCAACGCTATTTTTGCAGGTTTTGAAAAATACAGAGGCGGTCTAGACACAGTGCATGATCTAACGGGCGAGTACTCGGTGTACACGAATTGGAGAAATATCGAAATAATGTTCCACGTTTCCACATATCTGCCTTATGAAAAACACGATCCTCAAAAAGTGAGTACAAGTACCTGCACTTACTTACCTACAATCTACCTCTCATCACAGCTAATTTTCGACCCTGTTTTCCTTTTTTTTTTTTTTTTTTTTTTTT
>FIZR01021728.1:0-21418 GCA_900060175.1 Ferrisia virgata | reverse complement strand
CTTATTTTATGAGAGATTGATTTTATGTTTTTAAGTTGAAATGTCGAGGAAAACTAGAAATGTTTGAAGTTGACTCGTCAAAACAGTGGACCTTGACCTTAAATTGATTTTATGATTTTAAGCTGAAATGTCGTCATAGTTGACCATCAGCATTAGATTACACCAGTGGGCCGTCAATAGTGTGACGTCATCATTGGACTGACATCAGTGAACAGATTTTTATGACCGGGAGTGACATCAATGGACTTATTTTATGAAAAATTGATTTCATGATGTTAAGTAGAAATGTTGATGAAAATTAAAGATGTTACTAGTGGACCATCTACTGTGTTACGTCATCATTGGACTGGTAGCAGTGGACAGATTCTTATGACCTGGAATGATATCAATGGACTTATTAACAACGAAATGTGTTTAATAGCGCAATCTGAGAAAATTATCAACAATTGACCAACAGTTGACTGTCATCATTAGATGGCATTAGTGGACCATCAATAGTGTGACATCATCATTGGGCTGACATCAGTGAACAGATTTTAATGGCTTGGAATGACATCAGTGGACTTATTTTATGAAATATTGATTTTATGATTTTGTGTTGAAATGTTTAAGGAAAATTGGAGATGTTTGAAGTTGACTCGTTAAAACAGTGGACCTTGACCTTAAATCAATTTTAGGATTTTGAACTGCTGTACATGAAAAATTTTATGTAAATTATTTTGTTCTTTTTTCGGAGTCATGTTCACTATTTAAGAAATCAAACTTATGCGGTTATGAAATTCCCAA
The DNA here is from genome assembly GCA_900060175.1 of Ferrisia virgata. NCBI lineage: Eukaryota > Metazoa > Arthropoda > Insecta > Hemiptera > Pseudococcidae > Ferrisia > Ferrisia virgata. The sequence continues at coordinate 20,632 of FIZR01021728.1, read as the reverse complement.
GTTATGAAAAAGAATGACACTTGAGTGTTAGTGTAAACAAATTGTCCCTAAAAGTAAAAGAAAATGACCCAATTTCGCTAAAAATCTTAAAAAAGCTGATCCAGTCATCTTCCCTTTAAAAATTGAAGGAGTTTGAAATCTGGTACATGGATTAGAAGAGGCCTTTCCATAATTTTGTCAAAAATATGCCAAAATCGCGTCAAAAATGCAAAAAAAACAAAGCGAAAAATTATGTCACCCGTATTTTATTAAACATGTCATAACGTTGTCACTTGTCAAGAACATGCCATTATTTAGTTATATTTATGTCATAATTATGTCCAAAACATGTCATATGTCTTTGTCATGTTAATAGTGTTCTTCTAAAATACAGTCATAAACATGTCACTAGAAAGTCACATTAGAATCATAGTCGGCTCAACATCATTTTCTTGCCATGCCTTTTGATACATTGTTACAACTACATCTCGATTTACATTAGCTTAGTTTTTTTTTTATGAAAAGCAGATAACAATTTTTAATTAGGAAGGGGGGAGGGTGAGAAAATCGTGAGGTCAAGTTGATTTGAAAATACTTGTATCCCAGCTGTCATTTCTGTATGCCTCATCCTTCATAATCTAACGCATTTGAAATTTGGTTTAATGTTCAAACCCTTGCTGTGCTTGTTCATAATTTTTCATTTGGAGAGTACAACTTTTTCATTGAAAATCAAATATTGTCTGTTGAATTGCGGTAATACTAACTAGAACATGACAGCAGTTTAGCTAGTCTAAGATAGAAGTAAATGTTAAAAAACAAATGATTTATATTTTTAAAAATGTATTTTTTGTACAACTGATAAATGAGCTTGAATGATACCTACCTAATTATTATAATCACATTCGACCTTGTACCAACAAAAATTGCAAATCAGTCATTTTTTAAAACGTCCTAGTCTTTCGGCTTGCGCTTTATGTACCATCGGCATTAATGCAGCGGACACTTGCATCGAAAAAGCACATTCCAAATCTGATTGATTTCTAGATTTATATTCGAGTCTTTCTACATTTTGCATATTTGATCTTACAATTTCTTCAGCTACGCATCTTTGCTTGAATTTTTCATTAATTATTTTCAATTGTCGAACCTGGTACTCCAACTTATCGCCGTATTGCTTTTTACATTTGTGAAATTTATCCAAAAAATGCTGATACAGCAAAGTGTCAACTTGGTTAAGATGCATCAAAGTGATTTCATCTTGTAACGTCATGGAATATTGATCCGATTGGGGAAGTCTCGCGTTTAATTTTGAAAAAGCAACGTATTCCAAAGGCCATCCCATTAGATTGGCAAGCAAAACCAGCGATTCTTCCATATACTCCATTATCATGACTAAATCGAAATCTCGATCTATTTTCGCGATGAATTCAGAGATCGCGCTTGTATTCTTACTCTGCTCAGGATCAAATCCTAAATCAACACTCATCTGATTGTATCCTCTGTAAGCTCCTGCTTTGTCATGGAGCTGTATATATTCTGGCTTTACAGTTGCGTTTAAAAGTTGTTCAAAAGTCATGCCTACTCGTGTGTCTATTCGGAAGTAAGCGTATAGTGATCGAAACAGTGTTGCTGGATGTCTTAGTATTGTCACCAAAGATGTATCAGGATATTGATATGATGTAAATTTAGCTTCGTATCGAGTATGTTGGGCAAAAATGTTGTATTTATTGTTGGGTGTTATTGTATCTGGATATATTCTGGAATCTGAAAGTGGCTGGTAATAAGTACTGTAATCTAAAACTAATATATCCAACGAGTTCATTACACCGAATCGCATTAACACGTTTTGAATGGTCGTACTTCCAGTTTTGTGCGTTTTCATGAAATATACATTAGTACGAATTGTATTACTATCCGCTGATGTGCAGCATTCATAAGCTGTTGGTTCTCTTGAGATTCTGTGAAATGTTAAAAGATGATTATTTAGCTTGAATATGATATCTTATTTGTGGTTATATGGTACTGTTGGGTGAACTTGGGTGGAGACAACAGAGACAGAGGGAAGTTCAGCCCACCTAATACAACCCAATCTACAAAGAGCAGGAGCTAAAAAAACAATGAGTTACCGCTAATCACCGCTTCAACTGCTTAAAACTGCTTGAAACTTACTTGCTTGAAACGGCTTGAAACAGCTTGAAACTTGCTTGAAACTTGCTTGAAACTCGCTTGAAACTCGCTTGAAACTCGCTTGAAACTCGCTTGAAACTCGCTTGAAACAGCAAAAGTGAGCAACATCACCACTACAAATGCAATGCCACAGTGTAAAAGCACGTAACATGATACTACCATTTGACCAACTTCCTTTTCAAGTGGTAGTATCATGTAACATGAATTTAAACTTCAGCGTTGTATTTGTAGTGGTGATGTTGCTCACTGTCGCAGTTATAAGCAGTTTCAAGCGCTGACATCGGTGATTAGCGGCAACTCATTGTTTTTTAGATAACTCCTGCTGTTTGTAGATCAAGAAGGTTTCTGTAAAATATTAAGAAGTAATTTATTAATATGTTGTCACAATTTTTGGCCTTGCTTCATCCAAGCCACAACTTTTTCAGTGAATACTCCCTTCATACACAAGCAGAAGATATTCTTTGTAAAAGGTGGACTTAAGCCTCCTTTTTTGATTTGCAATCCATCTCCATCTGTGTTGTAGAGTTACTATGTTTTCTTTTTTTTTAAGAGCAAGTTATACTTACATTTCGAATGCGTCAGTGTTATTTTCACAAATCGTCCTGTTGGAGTGAAATTGAAATAAAAAAAAAGTTGAGGAACATAGCACAAAGAGTATAATTTTATATTTTAGGAAAAATATTTTCAATTTATGGAAAGTTTTCTTTTTAACAAAAAACATAACTTGTGGTCATTTAGAATCACACCTTGACTATATTTTTTACATAAGTGAAGAAAATCAAAAGTATTGGCAGAACTTTACCATTGTTTCACATGTTTTTCAAACTAGATAGGTAGCTAATTATTTTACGATAATTTCTCGCTCGTAAAACTATTTAGCTAATCTACAAAATTTACGAGTTACAATGTGCTGACCTAAATGATGTAGACTAGGGGGTACCATAACCTATTTCATGGTACAAGGAATCCATATCAAACTTTTTTCAGCATATTGTGATAAGTATATTTTTAGCCTGATATTCTATGTCACATTGTCAATGAAAACTAGGCTATTACATACTATCGATCTGTGGCGGATAGAAAGAATCTGTTTTGTGCTCCTAGAAGATCATTGAAACCATTTCTAACCATGTCAGATATTTATCCCATTTTATTTTATTTTATTTGCCCCTGAAATTAAAAATTATTTGCTCATCTCCATACCAACTAAAATTGATCAAATTTGGGAAATAGGATTGGATTAGCGGCAGACTTGATATGTTTGAGTGAGGATGATCTTGGATCAAAATTCAATTATGTCCGAATTTTAGAGAGAGGGTGCTGAGAGGTAAAAACCGCAAAATTTTTCCCTATTTATGGTAATCGATTGACAGTCAAAAGTTGTTCATCTTATCCAAAAATCAGCCTTCGAGTTTAATTAGGAGAGGAAATATGAGGGTTTCTCCCTTTTTGACCTTGAAAACAGGCTTTTCCTCACCTATTTCCCCTTCAAATTAAGCTAGGCAGTTGAAATTTGCTATGTAGACTTATAAGAGGCCATAGATGTGCTTTTTGTTTTTTTTTTCACTTTTCAGCGTCATTACACCCCTCCCTTCCCACAGCCCCAAAAAGTGAGATTTTGGCCGATTTTTCTTATTTTTCTGAATTTATTTCAAGCATCTCCTCTTCTAATTTAGCTAAGAGGTTAAAACTTGGTATGTAGGGTGTGAGGGGGTGAGTTGTACAATTTTAGATTAAGATTGTTCTGATATTACCGATAAACTTGCTCCATCCAGCCTAACAGCTCGGAATTGGAGTCCACCAAAAAAGGAAAAAATATTTGTTTAGGAACCTAGGTATAACTTTCAGGATTTCAATTTTTCAGCTCACCTTAAGTCCCTCGGAGTTTTAAAAAAGTGGTTTTTGTCTGTTTTTCTTGTTTTTTTTTTTTAGTTTCTCCCGGTCGTGTCTCCCCTCGTAATATAGCTACGTGGTTGAAATTTGACATGCAGATTTAGTAGCGACTCAGGATGTGCTTTTTGGATATTTCAACTTTTCAGCCCCCTGTACCCCCTCGCAGCCCTGGAAAAGTAGATTTTTGTGAGTTTTCCTCGTTTTTTTGAGTTTGTCTTTCGCATACTTCCTTTTTTTATTTAGTTAGGAAGTTAAAATTTGTTATGTAGATTTAGTAGTTGGCCTAATTGTTTCTTAACGGGATTATAGATATTCAGTCCAATATTTTGCTGTATCCCTACCACTACTGTAGAAAAAACATCTTAGTACGTATATTTTTTGATTGGATATTCCCCTCAAAACTAAGAATCATTTGTTCAGCTCGATACCGACTAAAATTTGTCAAATTTGTGCAGTAGGTTTAACTGAGCGGTGGATTGGATATTTTTGAGTCAAGATGATCCTGTGGTCAAAATTCAGCTGCAACCAAACTTGAGGAGGGTGGAGGTTTTTATTCGTGTTTGAACCAATCGATAGAGAATGAAAAGTTGTGTAGCATATCAACAAATCAGCTTCCTAGATCAATTACGAGGAGAGGGGAGATATCGAGGATTTCCCTCACTTTAACCTTGAAAAAAGGCTGTTCTATGCATATCTCCCTTTCAAATTGAGCTAGGAAGTTGGTAGGAGCTGTCAATGTGCCTTTTGGGACTTTTAACTTTTCACCCATTTCGCATTCTCTCATAGCACCAAAAAAAGGGTTTTTTGGTTGGTTTTTTCATTTTTTTTTGAGCTTGTCTCACACATATCCCTCTTCTAATATGAACTTTAAAGCTGAAAATTTGTATGTAGATTCATCGATAGTTGTAGATCTGCCTTTGGGGGGGGGGGTGCCGATTTTTCAGCCCCATTTTATCTCTTTTTGACCCTGGAAAAGTGGTTTTTGCCACGTTTTTCTTACCTATCAAGTTTGTCCCATGCATATCTCCCTTCCAAATTGTTGTAGTGGGTTGAGATTTGGTATGTACAATTTTTAGAGGTTTCAGATGTGCCGTTTAGGAGAACCATATTTTCGCTCCAATGTCTACCTGTACTCTTACCACTGTTCAAGATAAAACATCACAGGTCGCTCCATTTTTTTATTCCATGATGGGCAACTGGGCAATTCTCATATCTTCTTTATTTTATGAAAATCTGGCTCAAAAATCGTCACATTACGATGTTTTTTTTTCTTGTGCAAAAAATTTATTATTCTGTTCCTGAGAGAGAGAAATCGTTCAAGTTCAAGCATTATATTTAGTTAAATCGTATAGTGCGGTAAAAAAATGTGGAAAAAGAGCTAAATATACCGGAAGGATGTGAAATTTAAGGTGTTGAAATGCAAATGATCCAATTTTTGGCAAATTATCGAAACTTTTATCGTTTTTAGTAAAAGAATAAATTCTTGACTTTATAATTCGATGAAACTTTGTGTACAATTGACTACAACAGAACAGACTGAACATTTGTTTATCCCTGAAAATATTTTATAGCTTCTATTTGAAAAATTTTTCAATAGAAATGTTTGGCTGCTGGTATACAAACATTGAACTGCTGTAAAGGAATTTAATGAAAAAATAATCTGCTCATCGGGGAATTTGTTATCACAAATGTTCATTTATTTACCATGAGTAGTTTGAGGAAAGAAAGATCAAATCAACACTGGGGGTCACCTTCTAACACAATAATAACAAGAAGAAGCAGCTCAAAAACCGAGAGGAAAAGTTTTATTAAAAAATATAACAATCGTACTATATCCCTTCACTTCACATTCTCGAGTCAAGTCAAGCTATTCGAATCTGTAGGCGTTAATGTACATATAGAGACATACATATAGAATGAAAGTAGCTCTATAACTTATTGTATCGATATTAACGATCGGGCTGGTAATATTGTTTACAAAATCCTATATAATACCTTGGATTTCTGGCAGTCGCTATAGTGCCAAAACCTTTCAATGAAACGATAGGGTAACTTCTTGGGGATTATTTTTGGTGGCCTAGTGGCTTAACTCGTTTACAATGGAAGACCCGCTGCACTCTTCATTCGTGTAACAAGCGTTTATCAAATCCCGTTATATTTTGCCATTTTACATCATAAAGCCATTCGAGATTTTTTATTATGCTATATTTTCACGCTATACGTTGTTGGTACGACGAGCTCGAAAAAAAAAAAAAATCCTAACGCTTTTTGATTGACAGGTCTGTCTGGTCGAGCTACCAAAGGAAAGTTTTAGCTTATAAATGCAAATCACGCCAGTTTTAGCGTTTTATATACTCGTTTTCAAAACATAAATGTAACAACAACAACGCCGCTTGTATTGAATTTGCATATTAGGGTAGTCCTTGTACACTTCTGTTTGACCTATCAAGTCGAGCTTTTGTTTTCGTGTATTTTGTTATAATACAATGATATAGAGTGTAATATGAGACGATTGCAGGAAATTTAGGGATTTTATTTTAATCGTTAAATATGCGTAGGTTTTTTTTTTATTTAGGTGTTTTGAAAAGTTGCTGATTGGTGTGATGTGCTGAGCAACTGAGTTTCTACACTTTATATGGGGTTGCATGACTACAACCTGACACGTATTCGGAATTTTCTATCATTTTTTGTGCGTTTTAATGTCATTATTAATTTTACAGAAATCGTTTGTATTGTTAAAAAAAGCATGAATCTGAATCTGTCTCTACAATATTTTCCTTTTTTTTTTTTTACATTCCAGCTAAAACCTAACAAATGATTATTCAATTATAGTGGTATTTATTCTGGAGAAATCACATTTCCAATCAATTTATGGATTTTCGGGAAAATAAGTAGGATTTCTGGGAAAATTCAAGTCCTAATACCACTACCAACCATAATCAAGTTCTGATAACAAAATACCATTACCATACCAATCACTTTGGATACCTGTTTCAGTATTATCAATGTGTACATTAAAAGTTGCAATAAAATCTCAAGTCGCAGTTCCATCCTAAACTACAGCAAAATTTAAAATCACATTCCCAACTCAGTCAAAGCGAAAGCCCAAATCCTGAGAATGAGGATGGGGTGAAATTTGGGATACTGTTGCAGTCAAGATAAGAATGAAATTTGCGATTCAAATTTTTTTTTACAGTTGAGATGGAGATTTTCGTCATCCTGAGGTTATGTATGATTCTATTTCAGCTGCAAAAATTAAAAATCTCAAATTTCACTCGCATCCCAACTGCAATTATATCCCAAATTCCATTTCTATCCCAGCATTTGAAAAATGATAACCCCAAATTGCTAAATCAACATATTTTTTGAATTTCATGTGCTTTTTGGTTTCATATTACATTTGTGTCATCTTTATTATAGTCTAGCAATCTGTGGTGGATGAGGGCGAGAATATCAACAAGCTGTTGTGACAATTTTTGGCCATGGCAGATATCTAACCCCCCCCCCCCCCCTTGCAAACAAAAAATCATTTTCCACTTTTGACCTTGAATTGGGCTGGGCTGTTCCTCCCCTATCTCACCTTCAAATTGAACGCGGAAGTTGACATTTGGTAAGTACATTTAGTAGGGACCTTGGATGTGCCTTTTGGGGGTTTCGAACTTCAGCCTCATTGCACCTTTTTACATTCCCAAAAATTTGCTTTTTGGACGGTTTTTCTTATTTTTTGAGTTTTTCCTCGCATAACTGTCCGTCTGCCTCCTCCCCCCCCCCATTGAGCTGAAAAGTTAAAATTTGGTATGTACATTTAGTAGGGGCTCTAACGTACCTTTTAATGGTCTCGACTTTTAATCCAAATTGCACTCCTTTACCTGTACCCATTGGCAGAGATGAGTGGACATTTTTAAAGGGACTTGAGCCCTCCATCTTTTTCACCTTAAAAATGCTTAGTTTTGCCCCGAGCGAAGGGAGAGCGAGAAAAATTTGGGTTAAAAACCATGTGTGAAAGGTCCCGAAAAGTGCATTCAACGACATTTTTGACCTCCAAAAAACAACATTTCGCCATTTTTAGTCGTATAAACAACCGTTTATTTAATTTTCTCCAATCTCCAAAACATGGGGGAGGGGAGCTTGATCACCCTCATGCCCCCCTATCTCTGCCTATGCCTGTACCACTGATTAGTTGCGATGCTTTTTAGCATGACTTTCTATTTCATATTGTCAATGAAAATCAGGCTATTACAGTCTATAGAACAAAGGTCATTGGAGCGGGGGGGGGGAGTCAACAAAATCCGTTTTGGCGTCCTAGAAGATTATTAAGACAATTTTTGGTCATGTGTAATATATATTTTTATTTTATCTTTTTAGTTCTAATTTAGTTTTGCTTCATTGGAAGGGGAGGGGGTGCTGACAGGCCAAAAAACAAATATTGTTGCTATTTGAGTCAATTGAAAGAGGATCCAAAGTTGTATAATCCAGAAATCGACCAGTTAGGTCAATTAGGAGGGGGGATATGAGAGGTTTTTCCCTTCTTGATCTTGAAAAGAGACTGTATCTCCCCTAAAACCCTACCAAAATGAGCGAGGAAGTTGAAATTTGGTGTGTACATTTAGTACGGGCCCTGGATGTAACTTTTTGGGGTCTAAACTTTTCAGCCCTGTATCACCCCTTCATAGCCCCAAATATGTGGTTTTTTGGTTGTTTTTCCTTATCTCTTGAGTTTGTTTCTCGCGTAACTAGCCACCAAATTGAGCTAGGAAGCTGAAATTAGGTATGTATATTCAGTAAGGTGCATAGATGTGTCTTTCAAGGGTTTTGACATTTTACCCGCATCATTGACCCTTCCTACCTTCTACGCTGATTAGAAAAAATTGCAGCGCAAATCGCTGCTTTTTCTGTGGTTATTTTCAATTAACCCAATTATAATATTTCACACCAGGCTATTGCAGACTATCGATTTATAATGGTTGAAAGGGGAGGAACAGTATCAACGAAATACTCTTAGACCGTAGAATCCCACTGAGACCATTGTTGGCCTACTCAGATATTCATTAGTTTTTCATCCCTTCCCCCAAATTAAAAATAATTTGCTCAGCTCAATACCTACCAAAATCACTGAAATTTAAGTAGAGGCTTAGTTTTATGAGAGATATGTAATAGGTATTAATGAGTGGGGATGATCTTGGGGTCAAAATTCAGTCATGTTCAAATTTGGGCGAGAAAATGCTAAGAGACTAAAATAGCAAAAATTGTTTCGCTTTGAACAAATCGCTAAAGAATTAAAATTTTTTTAATATAACCTTAAATATGCCTCCTAGTTAAATTAGGAGGGGAGATATTGAGGGATTTTCATCTTTTTAGCCTTGAAAAAAGGCTGTCCCATGCATATCTGTTGGAATATTATTTCCAGCATACATATTTTATTACATGTATATTTGATTGTTTTCGTAGTATTAATGACTAAGCAGTAGGTTCAGAATATATCACGATAAGAGTTCTAAGAATCATAAATACGAACCTATAAATGTTAAGATTATAAGACATAGGCTTTGATTTCGTTTTTAGTCACCAAATATAGAGCATAGAATACAGTTCTCTTTTATTCCAACAATATCATTCATCCGAATTGAGTTGGGTAGTTGAAATTTGGCATGTATATTTAGTACACGTTCTAGATGATAAATCCGTCGTTGTAACTTTTAATTGCTACCTCAAATCAATCAGTAAATTAAGCTGTAATATAATTATATTTGATGTTAGTCAATAACTGCACCTGAAATTGGAATGAGTTTCAGTTGAAAGCCCTGCTCTTAACAGTCTTATAAAAGTGTATTTTTGGCCAGTTTTTATTGTTTTTCGGAGGTTTCCAATTCCAAAACCCCTTCCCCATACCGGCTTACCTAAGTAGTCGTAACTTGACATGCGCAGATATTTTGATTGAGCTTTTTGTTTGTTTATCTGTCTGTGTTTTCCCTCTTCCATTATATGAGAGTTTTTTTTTAATAAGATTCAATTTTTGATGCTTTATACAAAAATGCTGGGAAATTGTTGATGCAAACTTGAACTGGAATGAGAAATTTTCCCATTTCACATCGAACATGATTGTAGATACCCTCGCAGAGAAGTAGCGAAAATTCACACACCCTGTTTAATTTTACTGGCCTTTTGGTGCGGATTGAGCGCTATTTAAACCCAGTCGACGACAGCCATAACTGTGTAAGATAAACGTAGCCGCCACGCTGCGGCGTTTGTAATCCTAAAAACAATATAAACACGCCACGAAAAACACGCCCGAAGCTAAAGACCCAAGTTCTATGGATACAAGCGAGCTTCAGAGTCGATTGATGGCGCGACGTACGGGTGCGATAACTTTAACGTAAACAAAATAGTTAAAAAGGAGCAAGCTGAGGCAATAAAAATAAGACATTATCCCACGGACTGGGAACTCGTCGTATAGATCTATCTACATGTAAAAAGAGAGAGAGAGAGAGAGCACGGTTAATATGCAAGAGTTTATCAGGCGTACATGGATAAAAGGTGATGCGAGCGGTGTGTTACCCTGCGGGAGGTCCGACCAGCCAAGATTTCATTAATAAGGGCTCAGGTTGGCAATATCGGTACGAGGTTTTATCGCGAACGGCACGCGACCGTCGAACCCCCTTTACTCAATAGACGGCCAATTTGTAAATGATGACGCGTGTCGTAAATAGTGTCGAACTGTTTTTGTCGCCCAAAAGACGCGTGTCTTGCAACAGTTGAATATACGTTTCTGTTCGCTGATCCGGTTAATGTGGACAAGAGGCTCAACTTCGGTGGCGTTTAAAGATATCTTTATATCGTTCAACGTACGTTCGATGCCGCCGCCATCGGGGCTTCTCTTTGCTGCCCTGCCTTGCTATTGAGATCCTCGCACTGAGCCCCCACCCCTCCTTGCCATCTCAGTGTGACAAGGGGTTGATAGCGTACTGTGAAAACCATATCGCAAATCGTTTAGGAACTGGTGAACGACGTTGGCGCGTTATTACCGTATGATTTCTTCATTGAAAGATTTTCCTCCTTCGGTGTAGTTAATTGAAACGAAATGAATCGTTAATAAACGTATGTTTTTTTGTATGTTAAGAGTACCGAGAACCACCCCATCGTGATCTTTTTATCCCACCTGGTAACCTGGTGTTGCGATTGGAGATGATTCTTTATTGATCGTCAGATATAGCAAAATGTACTGCATTATGTAAAAAATACTGGTAGCGTGCAGTGTATCTAGTGGGACAAGGAGGGGTTAATAATTGACTCGATATTATTTGAATGTCAGGTATTCTATGTTATCATTTTAGGGGCAAATGTTCGGATGGTTATCAAAAAAGTCTTAAGTTTCAAATCAAAAATATTAAGGCACCTGATGGTTGAAAAAAAATTTAGGTACAAATTTTTGATTATGGATACGTTACATTTCCATATCAAAAACGTAAATCACCTGCTCACCAATTTTTTTGCACATTTATCCAACTTAAACATGTTAACATAAAATGCAAAAATAATTCATCTCTTCTTATTTCCAATTCACACTTGGACATTTCATCTAAAACGTACGTCACTAACTCACCAATACCGATTCACATTTATTCAAATGGGACATTTTAACAATAAGTGCAAAAATCATTCATTACTTTTTTATTAAAAAAAAAATTCTGCATGCTAAATAGATGAATAAATAAATAAATAGATAGATAGATAGGTAGATAAATAAATTTCTTCAACTTTTTAAATTTCTATTTGATTTTTAAATTTTTTTAATTTAACTTAATTTTTATAATTTTTTATTTTTTATATTTTCTTAACTGTTTTTATGTGCTGATTTTTGAATTTTTTGTGATCACACATCAGTGTCAACATGTTAACATTTCGTTTTTTTCAAGTGCAGAAATCATTCATCATTCATCATTTTTTTTTTTATTTACTACATTCTAAATAAATTAACTAATTTATTTTATTTTTGAATTTTTGAACTTTTTTAATTTTTAGAATTTTAACATTGAAAGATTTTTAGTAGAGCATTCTGGAAAAATCGTCTACAATTGACCATCATCATTAAATGACATTAGTGGACCATCAATAGTGTGACATCATCATTGGACTGACATTAGTGAACAGATTTTTATGACCTGAAATGACAGCAGTGGACTTATTTCATGATTTTAAGTTGGAATGTTGAGGAAAGTTGGAGATGTTATTAGTGGACCATCAACAGTGTGGCATCATCATTGGACTGACGGCAGTGGATAGATTTTTATGGTCTGGAATGACATCACTGGACTTATTAACATCGAAATGTGTTTAATAGTGCAATCTGAAAAAATCGTCAACAGTTGACCATCATCGTTAGATGACATCAGTGGACCATCAATAGTGTGACATCATCATTAGACTGACATTAGTGAGCAGATTTTTATGACCCGGAATGACATCAGTGGACTTATTTTATGAGATTGATTTTATGATTTTAAATTGAAATGCTGAGAAAAGTTGGAGATGTTATTAGTGGACCATCAACGGTATGGCATCATCATCAGGCTGATAGCAGTGGACAGATTTGTATGGTCTGGAATGACATCACTGGACTTATTAACATAGAAATGTGTTTAATAGTGCAATCTGAGAAAATCATCAACAATTGACCATCAACAGTTGACTGTCATCATTAGATGACATTAGTGGACCATCAATAGTGTGACATCATCATTGGGCTGACATCAGTGAACAGATTTTTATGACCTGGAATGACATCAGTGGACCTAATTTATGAGATATTGATTTTATTATTTTAGGGTGAAATGTTGAGGAAAATTAGAGATGTTTGAAGTTGACTCGTCAAAACAGTGGACCTTGACCTTGAATCAATTTTATGATTTTGAACTACTGTACATGAAAAATTTTATGCAAATTATCCTGTACTTTTTTCGAGTCATGTTTCATTATCTAAGAAATAAAACTTATGCGGTTATGGAATTCTAAAGTTATGAAAAAGAATGACATTTGAGGGTTAGTGTGAAAAAATTGTCCCTAAGAGTGAAAGAAAATGACCTAATTTCGCTAAAAATCTGGAAAAATATTTTCCAACTGACAAGTATTAGATAAAAAAAATAAAATAAATTGTACTAATTACATTTAAAAAATGAAAACTTACATTCTTTCGCTGTTTTTTCTTTGCGTACAAAATGTTCTAAGTATTTTATAAAGGATTGATTTTATGATTTTAAGTTAAAATTTTGAGAAAAATTAGAGATGTGATATTAGTGGACTTCTGACTTCAACATTTCAACATGAAGTCCAAAAATCAAAAACTTCAAGCTTTCACAGAATGACCCCCAGCCCTAAGACATATCCATGTCGAAAGGTCGAATTCACTTTTTCAAGCTTAGAACCATGCAGTGGTAGAAAAGAGGAAAAGGAAGATTAATAACTTGTATACTTGAGTTTCTCTAGAGCACCGCAAAAAAAAGTGTGTAAGAGAAGAAGTTAGATTTAATAAAAAAAGCCAAATTTTGTCTGGGGGGGACATGCTTGTTCCCAAGTCCGAAACTTTTCTAGATCAATACTGAGTCAACTTTGATCTGTAGCCTTCGAGTCGATCGCATTGAATTACGGTCATTTATAAATTTAAAAAGAATTTCCATTTTCAACTCATTTCACAATTCGCTGGAAAAAAAAGGGAAACGTAAAAAAGAAACATGGCTGGGTAAACTAACGTAAGAAGCAGCAAAATAGAGGGTCGAACGCATCTACTTAAAAAAATTACCATAAATTATTTGACTTTCTTAATCATGGCTGATCGTTAACACGAACAAAAAGAATGCTGAAAAATTCACATTTACCCCTCACAAAGTCCAACAGAGAAGCTTCTCGAAGCAGATTGTTCTCTTCTTTTTTAATAAACGAAAAAAGACGATACCTACCTACGTTTTCTTTTTCGTTTGGCCATTTGTAGTCCATTTTATCTGAAATAAGAACATGTTTTTGCTTTTACGCATTTTCATTCCAAGTATAGTGGATATCCGTTCTTCAATTTTTCTTCCGCCCTCCGTACAACGTGGTTCGATGATTTAAATTTTAAAATACTCGGTCGTCTTATCGCGGTTTAATTTTTACGAAAAAAAAAAATTAATTAAATATTTCAATGAAGTATTGGCAAAACTATCTTTTTCTAATTTCATTTGATTAACAAATTTTGTGTCGCCATTGAAAAAAATCTCCCTTCTCGAAGACATCGCGACTAAATTGTTTAATATTTATAGATTTTGAGGGTCAAAAATTGGAATATTTTTTGCGAGCGAAATTTAAAATTGAAATGAATCCGTAGGCTCTATTTTTCTTGAATAAAATTAATTTGTCGAGTTTTACATTTTTAATTTAAAAATGAATATAATACCGAATATTTTACCATGCGGCAGAAGTCTCGAGTGTATTTTAGATTGTTTTTTGATATGGTACTGGGGATTTTTTAGGATGAAGTAGGCGATTCGCTGTTTTATTTTTTTTTTCACAATCTCGAAGTCGTACTGATGAAAAGTATAGCAGTTATTACATATATTTTTCTTTTTTCTTGAAAATAATTTATGTTTGAAATATGTTGACTTTCACGGTTTAATGGTATAATGGATTTCCTAGTGAATCCATTCAAAAACTTGGGAAATCTATGATATGATTAATTTTAATTCCTAGTTGTTGAAATATTCAGAGGCCGAAATTTCGATGGAAAAAATCATTTAGAAAACTAGCCGAAAAGGTGTCAGAATTAATAAAAAGCAGGAAATAAATACAGTATTATTTGCAGATGATCGGGAAGTACTAGCAGAAACAGAAGACAACCTGCAAAGAGAAATATTCCAGCTTATAATGACATCAGAAGCTTATGATATGGAGATATTCTCAGAGAAAACCAAAATATGACTTTCAAAAAAAGGATATGATGAGGAATAAAATTGGTCAACACGTTTAGGCACCTAAGAAATGAAATTTTGTATCAAGGAGAAATAGATGCAAGTTGCAAGATCGCAAAGTTCCGGTGTACAACACGCTCCCAGTACTAGTAATAACATATGAATGCGAGATGTGAGCACTGAAGAAATCGGATAAAAGATGAATCGCAACAGCGGAAATAAAATTCATGAGGAGGACGGTGGGAGCAACTCTAACAGACAGGATCAAATCTGAGGCCATAACATTAAAACTTGAATTTATGCCAATAATGAATGAAATCAAGTCCTACAGAAAAATTGAAAAAACAGGTAGAATGGATGGAACTAACAAGATCTCCGAAACAGGTTCTCTAATATGCAGAAGGAGCAAAGGAAGACCAAGGGAAAAACTCATCAACACCTCAGGATATTTGGTGAGTTCCGTTTTACAGCAGATAGGCCAAATGGACGAACACAGACACGGATATGATGACGACGACAAAATTATTTCCAACATGCCTGAAAAATGATCTTTTAGGATCCTAAAGTGAAAACTGCTATTACTCCTCTGTGTGCTATCTATCACAATCCCGTGCCTGTGAAGTAGCTCTTACCATATAGCCTTTTTGCGCTTTAATGATGTCAGACCACCTGGTTAGAGATCTTCCTCTCCCTCTTTTAGGGTCTTACCAAAGAGAATATTTTTTTTTTAATTTCCGCCTTTTCTCCTGGTCATATGTCCAAAACATCCTAGAATGCGTCTCTTGCATAAAACAATTAGCCTGACAGGTTCCTGTGTTTCTTTGACAATTGAAATGTTGATTCATTGCGCTTTCCGGGGTATCCTCAGCATCCTTTGTCAGACACGTTGATTCTTTTATCATCTGCCTTCAGCATCAATGTTTCCAAGGCATATGAAAACCGAAAAAAGAAGTGACTGTATATGACTTTCATTTTTGATGCATTAATACAAAGTCCAATTTTTTCACTGACTATCTTCATCAGGTTGACGAGCTCCTCCATTTCCTCTTTATTCGAAGCCATCAAGCTGGTATCGTCTGCATATAGCAGATTAGAGATTCTTCTTCCTCCAATGGAAATACCACCAGTTCAATGTTCTAGAATATCGCAAATTATGTGCTTACTGTAGATGTTGAATAACTGCAGGGATAATATGCATCCTTGACGCACTTCCTGTTCTGCTTGAGAAACCTCAGGTTCATCTCACCAGTACAGAATTGAACTCATATAGGGACTTCATCAAATCTACTTTATGAGCAGGAACTCCCATCACTTTTAAAACTTCGAAGAGCTTCTTCCAATTCATACAGTCAAAGGCTTTGGCGTAATCTATGGAACACATCACTACTGATGTGTTGAACTCCTGGCACTGTTCCATGATTTGCCGGGCATTCATCATCTGTTCCCTAAGGCCTCTTCCTGGTATTCGAAACATGACTTTGCTCACATATGGAATTAGAGCGATTGTTTGATGCTTAGAGCATAATCTTGCAGCTCCTTTCTTACGCAAGGGAATTAGGACCAACTTACACCATTCAATGGGCCATTTAACGACTCTAGCATATCACACTGCAGAGTTGTCATACTGCTTTGATTTTATTTTCACCAAGAGCCTGCACAATTCAGTTTCACTACCATCGCAACCACTGCTGCTCTGCGGTTCTTCATCGCATTCACCACTTCCCTTACTTCATGAAGTAGGATGTTTGGCTCATCTTCTGACTGTATGGACCAGTTGGTTTACTTCTGGTTGGTGCAACCGCTCGCAGTATGTTTTCCAGGAGTCCAGGATTCCTCTAGAATCCCACCCAACTATTCCGTCATCTTTTTCAATCTTACCAGTTGTGGGTTTAAATTCTCTAGCAATCTGACATATTTTCTTGTATATTGCATTGGTCTCATTGCAGTCTGCATATTCCTGTATTTCATTGCAAGATTGGTCAAGGTAGGGTTCTCTGTCTCTACAACAACACTGCTGGACTGATCTGTTCAGCAGCCTATATCCTTTGGTGTTGCCATGACATTTGGTTTGCCTACATTGCTCTACAATCAGCAAAATGTCCTCTGTTATCCATGGTTGCTGCTATTCTAACACACGTTCTCTTTCCTTAATAACTGACTACGTGCACGAGTAATCTCAGTTTTGATGTCATGCCACATGGTGTCC
This sequence comes from Ferrisia virgata, assembly GCA_900060175.1. Classification (NCBI taxonomy): domain Eukaryota; kingdom Metazoa; phylum Arthropoda; class Insecta; order Hemiptera; family Pseudococcidae; genus Ferrisia; species Ferrisia virgata. The sequence continues at coordinate 3,433 of FIZR01021728.1, read as the reverse complement.
TGGTAATGAGAATGCCTGATAATGAAATTGAGCACAGATCGTTGAAACGTTTTCCAAAAATCATTACACGAATCATCGATCGAAGGATATCCTCGCATCCTCCAAGTATTAAAAAGCAATTAGCACTTTGTACGAAGTATCGAGCTATCGTTTTCTGTTTAGTAGGAAAAAAGCTGACCAATCATTTAATTTTGTAAATACCTCCCTTAGATCTCATTGGTCACCCTATGTATCTACGAGTGATATTTACAACTTGTATACTAGGTTTAGGGATAATTTCTACTTATGTTCGTCATGCCGAATTACGTAGGGAACGTTCAATTTGTACGAGGATTTTTCAAGTGACCGTGATTTTTTACACAGTTTCCGATATCTTTGAACATTGAAAAAGGGAAATATGGAAGTATTAATTTTGTCACTCTCCATTGACCATAAAACTGTGCTTGTAGAGGCGTAGTTCAGGATGTAATTTACAATATATGCATTTTTATTGACTCAAGATTTCTTGGAACAGAGACGGGGATCATTCAACATGATTTTTTTTTTGTCCCCTCTTCCCATGCTCACAGGAATCTTTTTGAGGAGCCTCTCATTTTTCAATGATTCGACTTTTTTCCAGAGTTATCTTGCAGTTTCACTTTTAATTGGAGGATCATTAATTTATTTCTCCTGCAGTTTTACAGATTGGCATTTTCACTGCACAACTTTTTCTTATCAAAATCATATTTATTAATTTCTTAACACTTTTCAAGTCATTGCCCCTTCGAATTGCAAACATGCAACACGTTTATATAAAATATTTACCATTTATCTCGATGAATTATGTTACCTGGAACACTATACAGTTTCTTAATCTAATCCGGAACTTGTACTATGAATAAAGTGTACAAGGGAGATATGCATATGTATAGGCTCATTTGATCACAGGGGAGTTTTAACTTTTGACATTGTTTAAAAGTGTACATACAAAATGTTGAGACTGGATGCAGCTCTCAGGGCTGCTTGGCGATGGTGCGGCACGGCGCCTAGCGCCTTCTCGGTTTGACGCGAAAATGATAAGGATTAATCCTCGGCTTATACATTGTGTATAATCTTTCGAATGAATAGAAACACACAGCTTGTATTGTCACGCAGTTTATTAATATATATAGGCATATTACACTGTGTAGTGAGCGTATACGAGATCTCGCGCCATTGCCAGCGTATTCTACATTTAAAGCATATATTCAGCTATATAATACGCGTATGGTATACGTATAAGTTACATGATTGTTGTACTGGCGTACGTACGCTGGTACGCTAGTACAGCACACGAGGAGGATAAGGCGAGGCTGAGGATGTTATGTCATATAGCGAAAGGCATACACAGACATACTACGAGTATTTATATCGTATCATAGCGTTCAACAGTATTTTATTTTCAAAAAAGGGGAACTCGAAAATATTGACTATATCAATGGTAAAGTCTGCGTATACACAGGCTGTGCGTCTAGCAGGGGGTGTAAACTAATCCCTGATTTCGCTCAGAAACGCGACGCTGGGCTGGGGTACACACGAGTATACGCGTACCTATGGCGTATAGGGCATATGTGTGTGCGCGTGTGTGTATGTGTGTCTCGCTGCAGGCAGTCATACGCCTTCGAACTAAGCACAGCTTCCGTTTCATTACATATTTTGAATATACAGTACGTTACACGCTTTGCGGATTAAACCGACCATTTGAATAGGATGGAAAAAAAAAATTTCACCAGTTAATTCGGCGGTCTTTTTTATAATATCCGCGTACAGGGCTGAGGATAGTCGGTAGGGAAAAAATCCCAGAATAAACATTCCAAGGTACGAAAATAATATACGTATCAAAAGACGAGTAAATTAATTATAACTTGGTTGTACGTAGTGAAATGTAAAAGAAAAAGACTTCATTACAAGCTTTTTAATACGTGTATAATTTGGAATTATAGTATTAGGGATCTTTTTGTAGCCTTTGTGGCTAGTTTACAACGACTCGCCGGTGTGTTTATATAATACTACGTGCCGTGGCTTTTGTTTGGAAACTTTTTGTCCAGTCGAGGTGGACTTCTACCATGTACCTAATATGAAAGAAGAAATAATGCAATTATTTGTCCACAGTACGAAATACGCACGTAGCTAAGTTCCTATTCGTTGTATACAAATTCAAAATGTAAACCTAAAACCAAGTCACGACGGGTGACTATTATTTCGAATGCTTCGGCACCTTTCTTCTTCTGCTCTTACTACTCCTGTTTGTCTGCATTGTCACGATGAGTCTTTTTCTTCGTGTATAGGTGTAGTGTTGTAATAAACACAATAAACGACGCACAAATTTAATGAAAAAAATGAAAAAAAGACGGGAATTTTAATGAGCTTTAATTTCATTACCTACCGTTATACTGTGTGGACTTACTCGCCTAGGCGATGTTCTATAACACACAGATACCTCGTAATGTATCTTTACACCCTCGATGAGTGATTTTTATTAGCGTACATTCGTAATACGTGTATAGTACATAATACTGTGCCGAATGTGGTATCTCGTGTAAAAGTGTGCATTATAATACTTTTGTGTTGAGCAAAAGGGGCAGAGAGAGTGAGAGAGAGCGTGAATCTTTAAGAAAATTGTATACGTGTTCGGTTTACGGTGGCTTTTATTAATAAATCAAGTTCGTAGGGAAAATATGGGTATTATAATTATCACTCGATTACGACTCACTGCATCTTAATAGGTTTTCTAGTTCGAGGTGAATCTCTAAAACGACGAATATTCTAGTAATTTTAACAAAAATAGATCACAGTGCTCAACAAAATCGAATTCAGCATTCTTTTTTGGGAACCAAAAAAACGAGCTGCCAAAATTCCGATACTATCCGCCTTATTCGAAAAAGGGCAATTTCAAAATTTCAACTCTGCACAAGATGGGGGAGGGGTGGACCCCTAAAAAGGTGATTTGGGGGACATGATCCGAACCAAAAAAACTCGACGGATTTGGGCTGAGATACTTGCCCCGATGTCGAATATGTAATTTTTTTCCCTTGCACCCTGCACAACTGCATTTTATTGCACTGTGAGTGCAATTTTTGTGCATTTTGGACGATTTTTGATAGTAAAACAGCTTTCTGATCCAGAATATTGGTGAGAACCAAAAAATACTCGTTAATTTTGTTGAATGAAACCATTTAAAGTCGATTCCTGCAAAAATGGGCGAAAAATTCCTGCACAACGCGAAGTAGTGAAAATAAACAGGATGGTCACCCGATCCCCCTCCCCCACCAGAATTGAGCAATGGAATACTTGCTCAAAAGTAGCGACGTGATATATCAAAATAGGTTAAAATTTCGCGCTGAATTCAAAAATCAACATCATTTTTTATTTCGACACCCCCCCCCCCCTAGATGTAGTTCTGCCCCCAAACTTG
>FIZR01021724.1:0-10650 GCA_900060175.1 Ferrisia virgata | reverse complement strand
ATCCAACATGCCAATTTTGCAACTCCGAGCCCACCTCAACCCAACACCTTCTCTTAAACCCTAAACATCTCTGAAATCTCCCAAATAATCCCAGATTCATTAATTGAAATGAAAAAAATCCTCCTACTAATCAGCAGACTCAACCTGAGCCACCAAATTTAAGTTCTTACCTTCCCAATCTATCCAACACTGGGTGTAAAAATCTTGAAATTATACACGCCCAGTATAATAAAAATTAAAAAAAAAAAAAAAGATAAAGTTTATAAAATTAAGCGATGAAGTCCAGAAAAATTAAAAAAATGGACGACAGCAAACAGTACAGAGGGCCGATTTCTTGTCAAAGAAGAAGCTTGGCTTCACAAATTGTTCGAAATGCGAGGAATTATTGCTGAGAAGAAGCATTTGTACCGCTGAAAAGAATCATTCATTGGAAAAAGATTCAGAGAAATCGGAATAAGTTATCCAAAATCCAAAAATTTTGCAATCAATATTTCCAAAATATATAATTATTGTACATTCTACAGATATTCTACTCTTAATGTCTTCATCACTCTCTCCTCAGGCCCCATTAAAGTTTTAAGTGAAATATATTTCAGAAAACGTGTTCAGTAAATTAAAAAAACATGTATTTTGACACCTCACACAAACTTTGAAAATTTATGTGTTTGACGACCCCCCCTCCCCCTCCTCATTCTCCAGGCTTATCTCAAGTTTTTGACAAAATTAGCTTAAAACCAGTGTTTAGAAGGGTCAAAAACATATCGTTTGATTTCTGGCTCATTAATTTGAAAATCCCCCCTCCCCCGGGACCTTTTGGGTTTTTAGCCGAAATAACTACAAAAATGGAATCGGTACTTCGGAAAACCTCCATACTCGCAATTTCAGAATTTTTGACCCTTAGAATTTTGTCAGGGACCATTGTGTGAAGGGAGGCGTTGATGATATGTACCACCTGAAATTTTTTACAAGTACAATTCGTACGATTAACCAAAGACGAGTGTTTTAGTTCACCTAGGTATAAATAACGGGCGACATGAAGGGAATGAACTCGTAGTAAAAAAGGAAGAATTTTTCTACCGCGGTATTCTCCCTTGGAAAAAAAAAACTGCCTCCATTAGTCTAAACAACAAAAGTGCTGCGGTAAACGAGGCGGCCAGGCAGATGCCATTTAGCTGGCTAAAAACTTTTTTGGTACGAGAACGTACTAAAAGATATCATATCTGCGAGAATAAAACGTGAAAAAGTCTGCGTTAAAAGTAACAGTAACGGTAGCGCGTTTAATCGAAACGCGAATAAAAAAATCTCCATGTTGTTAGATCTTTGTACTTTGGAAGAGGTGAAAACGGGAAGGGGAGGGTGTTGATATCGCCTCGAAAGCTTTTTCACATTACTACGAGTCGCAGTCGACTTCGCAGTTGTCTGTAATAATGTATTTGTAGACCTCCCATAAGATTTTTTTTTTCTCCTTATCGAAAAGATTTCTGGGTAATTTGCAAAACGGCGTGTATCAAAAGTTTGCGTCTTCTATGTTTTCAAGTATTGGTGTTGCAGTTTAGGTTTTTTATTTTTTCCTAGTGTTCATTTTGTCGGTTCCAGTTGACATTATTTTACTGTTCTACTTGGCAGAGGCTTTGTATCTAGGTATATGTTGGTGCGTATTTTCTATTTTTTTTTGTTTTCTTATTCAGTTGTATACTTTTCTTTCGAGTTTGACGACTTTAATAGCGTTTATGTCGTCGTCTGTACTTTTTTTATATTTTCGTATCCATTTCCAAGCTACGTAAATATGTCTGTAGCTGTGGAAAAAGAAATAGAGAAGTCGAGTATACGAGACGAAATGCATTTCATTATCGTGTCTCTTCGTATTAAACGAGTTTACTCAACCGTTCCGATAATATTAAGGCAAATTTATTCACCTGCGAAATAACGCCATACCAGGTTTATAGTAGTTTCGTTTTTTTTTTTTCTACTTCTAAATGTTCTTATCTATTTCTTTTAGGTGCGATTACAGTTCGGTATTGTTTTTGTAGGCTTAGCTGAAATTGTGATTTACAGATGCAAAAAAAAAAAAAAGACGAAAACAAAGAAGGAGAGAGAGAGAGTGAGAGAGAGTGAAAAGACGTAAGCTCGATTTGTTCGTAAGTAACGTAAATGTTGATACCACTTTTGAAATTTGGCCGAATGAAAAAGTTGTATTTATTAATCAACGGTGTACCAAGCCGTTAAAGGTGATAAAAGCTCAACGAGGTTACATTACGAATGTAATTTATAATCGTAAATCGGCGGTTTCGGTATCCTCTGCAATGTGTAGGTATCGAACCTTTTAAATTGTCATTCAAATCATTATCGAGGCCCTCCTAATCAATTCCCAAGCATGGCCGAATTTGCTTCGTAATACTCGTTCAAACGTGCTGCGCTGCGGTGGATTTGGGTTACAGCAGCGTATAGGCCTGACCTATCAATAAAGCTGCGTGTTAACTAAAAATGCCAAATGGCCGTGTAAGGTCGGTATCAAAATTTCCTGAATAGATAGTACCGGTACCGGTATCGGCTATAAATTTTTATTCGCAATATTTGTTCGTGCCCTTTTTGGTTTCTATGTATTTCGATATGGTGAATAGGACAATGTGACACGTGGTGACAAATCGAATAAAGCGTCTAGAACGATCTCAGGTGTTGTTTCGAATTCCGTACTAAATCTTATCAAAAAAGAATCATGTATATGTTTTTTTTCGAATTGAAATGAAATTTTTGTCAGCATCGAGTACAAAACGCACACGAATCAATGATACAACGAGCAAAGACCTCGTTAAGGTTACACACGTTTTTTTTTTTTTTATTATTCTTTTTATGTTTGGAGAGAATAACTCGATGCGAAATTTAAAAATATACGAAATTGGTTTAGTTATCATTTTCGTATTTTTTTTTCGTCGAAGAAATTTTTTTGTTTCATCGGTGAAAATGTTGAAAGTTCAATTAGGACTTTTCTATTTTGCAGTCAGCAAGATTCAATTGAAAATTGTATCATCGAGATCTTCATTTACTATAAAAATTTTCGGTGTAAAGAAGAACTTACATACAAAATGCAATAATTGAGGTGAAATCATATTTACGGCGAACCGTGTAGGCAATTTAATTAACATCTCGAATAACCGAGAAGAAGGTATTGCATTTACACAGGGGTTTTACGATTTCATCATAGATACGAAGTGAAAATGAATAAGTTTTTCATCTATATTGACCTTTCAAGTTTTGTCTGAAATGTTTGCGAAGAAGTACCAATGTCTTTTCACTTTCTTTTGAGCGAAACTTTTTCTATTTAGTTGTAGTGATTCTGAAAACCGCGGTCAATAGAGATGCTTATAAGGGTTCCTATGGTTAAGATTAGTGAATCAGTCTTGTCCTCAGTTTTTATGAAAATAATCACGGAGTGTTGTTGGAGATTCGAAAAAATTTCGAACGCAACCCCCTCCCCCTCCCCTCCACCTTGTGAAGGAAAGTTTATTTCTTGTTGAAAAATCGTCATAAAGGTGAGCAATTTCAGTAAATTAAAACCAATGGCATTGTGTGCAGGAAAAATAGCCCTATATACCACAATTTTTTCAAAATTTTTCATCGAATAAGTAGTAAAGAAAATTTTGAATATTTATTACAGAAAATGAAGAAGAAATATGTACATTTTTTTCTGGCATGTGTGCCTTGACGAATATTTACTCTCAAAATAATTTTTTCTAATACGCTACATTTCAACTGGTATGTTATGGAAAAAATCGTAGAAACTTTTAAAAAGAGGGTGGTATTTCAAGATTTTTTCCATCAAAACTCACTATATTAAAAATTAACTTAAATTATGGCACTAATAAATTAGTAAAGAAATAAATCAATTAATTAATTGAAAAAAATAAATTTGAAAATTTTTATTCAATTTAAAGTAGAACAACGGAATTGTTGAGCACAGCTATGAATTTATGATTTTTTTAATATTCACTTTACGAAACAGAAGCCCAAAATTTACATGTTTTGAAAAAAATCTAAACACTTTTGTTAAGCGTTCGAGTTTGAAATTTTTTTCAAGATTTTTGCAAAATAGCTACCGAAATTGTTTCTATGCCAAAATGATGGACACATTTGGGAAAATCTATAAAAAAAATTTCGAATGTCTGGATTCGGCTAGAGGGGAGGAAAAAGAGTTATCAACTACTAGAAAGTGAAAATCACTTGCTTGCCAGTAGTTAAAAATTCAAAAAATTGCTGAAAATCAATAAAATTTCAAAAAAAAATGTATTAATTTGAGGTACCCTTGCGCATTTAAAAATTTTTCATCCAATTCACACCAGAAAATTTTGTAGTTATTTGAAATTTTCAGTTATTAACGAATTATTTAGCCTCTGCCCCTTTCAAAGTGACATTCAGAGTAGAAAATATTTTTAGGGCAATCTATAAACAGTATTTCATTTTTTCCACGGACAGGTGATTTAGTTGGGGGGGGGGTCAACAATGCAGGAGATGGATGGGGTACACTTTGGAATGTAATACACAATTTTTTCCGAATTTTTTCATCATTATATGCTACGTAGATTGCAAAAAGATAAGAAAAATTCTTCTTATCTATCAACCACCGACAAATCACCTTAATAATGATTCAAAATATTATTATAAAATTCAATTGAATTATTTAAATTAAATTTTAAATAAAACTCCTGCATATATGCAACATCGTCTTCCTTATTATTCGAGATGTTAATTAAATTGCCTAAGTGATTCGCCGTAAATACGATTCTGGTCCTATTACCAATTACCATAATACGTATGTTGGTTTTTTTCTCATTCTGGAAATTTTTCAAGTAAATTAAGAACTTGATATGATATCTACGATTTTGGATGCGGGAAATTTTTTTCGTATTTTCTAAAATCGTGGTGGTGGCCAGCAGCCAAATACGGTACGCTTGAGAATCGTAATGAATGATGCGTTAATTTAACACTTCGATGAATATCTCGCGTGTCAAATACATCGAGCTGGGCCGAAAATTGCCTCTCTCGCTTTCGTTTCACTTATATTCGAGAGTGATAGTTAATGAACTTTGGACCGTCAACCACCACATCGTTGCGCTGCAGTTACAGAACAGAACAGAACAGAACAGGACAGGACAGGATGGGATAGGAGTCAAACCCGAGCGATAATTTTTATCGTCATCGTCAACCTTCGTCAACTCATCTGTTCCGAACGTTTGCCTCTCCAAAGGGACTCGGTACGCGGATTGTAAAGAAAGAACCATTATAGCTAGTTTTTTTTTTCTTTCGGTGCGTGTGCGCGCGTGTTTGTTCTTCTATCAACATCGCTGAAAAATTTTCACTTTACTATGAAAATTTAATCAAACATCACGTTCGTACTTTTTACTCATTCTAATCTCGTCGTTTTATCCCACTGCCGATGTCGTCGAAACGGAAAAGAAAAAAAAAAAGAAATAGAATAAAATCCTTCGCCATAAGCTCCGATAGTGATTATAAAACGTATACTTCTAGGCTAATCCGTTGTAGAAGAAATAATTCGTAGAAAGGGGAAAAAAATTACGTATACTTACTGATTAGCATTTATAATAACGGAGTTGTAAGAATTAACGAACATTTCAAAAATGCGACGTAATTTTGAAATAAAGGGTGAAAAAAATCCGCAAATTATACAATTTCGTTAATAGCATGAAATGAAAATAAACGTAATAATTTATTCATAAAATTATTTCTTTTGAAGTACGAGCGCAGTCGCAGTTTTCTTACCAAAAATTTTGGAATACGAACGTCCAACTAATTATCGAAGCTTTTTCTGTATTTTTTTTTCCTTTTTTCACACTTTCGAGTTTAATAAAAATTAACAATAAATTACTTTGTCCCGTCTTCGTTGTTGGTGCTATTTCGCATTCGTTCCGTTGGCTGTTGTACTTGTTCAACGCACCGTCAAAAATTATACGTAATATTTTACATTTATAACGACCATTCGAAATTATAGCAACATTTTAAATCCGTTTCTCGCACGTTTTCCATTCCACTAGTACTATTATTAACTAATTAAAAATCTCTTTTATTGTCGCGTACACCCTTTACCGACCTGTAACTGTCAAAGTATCTCGATTTATGCGCCGCGAGCGATTTACACCGTCGTTACCCGTTTCGCACTACAGCTCATCGTACTTATTATTTTTAGTCTGATTTTCCATGTTGAATATTTTGTCAAAGAAAACAAGGCTATTACGTTCTATCAACCTATAGTCGATGCCAGAAAGGACTCGGGACAATCAACAACATCCGTTTTGACTTCTTTGAAGATCATTAAGATCATTTTTGGAATCATCGTGACGTCATAAACATATCATATATTTATTACTTTTATTTTTTCTCGAAGACTGAAATAATTTACTCGGCTAGATGCCGGCCGAAATCGCTCAAATTTGGCCAATACGCTTGGATTTGTGGCGAATTGGATGTTTATGAGTGGGGATGCCCTTTGATTAAAATTCAGTCGTGTTCAAAATTGGAGAAAAGAGTTCTGTGGTGCAAAAATCGTCAAAATTGTTCGTTTTTCAATCAATCGATAGTGCATGCATGAAAAGTTGTTCAGCTTTCCATGTCTGATGGAGGGTTTTTTTGATCTTGAAAAAATTCCGTTTCTCTACTCTCTGCTCTTCAATTTGAAGTTCAGAGTTTAAATTTGGTATGTAGATTTAGTAGAGGTCTTAGATGTGTTCTTTTTTTTTTTAGAGAGAGACAGATTTTGACTTATCAACCTCATTGCATCTCCTCGCAGCATGCAAAACATGGTTTCTTGGGCGATTTTGCATCGTTCGTTGCGAGTTTGTCTCTTGTACAACTTCCCACCAAATTAAGCTGAGCAGTTGAAATTTGGTTTGTAGCTTTAGTCAGGCAATTACGTAGATGAGCTTTTAGAAGTTTCAGCTATTCGCTCAAATATTATTAATCCCTACCTCACAACATGTTGAGAAAAAATATTACAAAAAGCTGTTTTTCATCACTTCATGAATGGAGCAATCCACGCAACTCCCAATATTTTACATATTTTAAAAAAATCAGGCGGAAAGAGCCAAGTATTGCAATGCTTTGTTTTGTTTTTTTGTTTTTTTTTTTTTGTTTTAATTTACAAAACTTTCGATGAACTCAAAATGAAACTTTCGTCGAGAAGTGGGTGAATTTTTTAAATAAAATCCACAAATCCAAAATGGACGTTTTTTTAAATGGTACAACTGTTTATCCGTTAGCGTAACGAGGAAATGTGTATGGGATGGGAGTCAAAAAAGGGCCAAAAATTCATAATATGGATTTAATCTTGAAAAATTGTATTTTTCGGCGTGTTTATTGACGAATCAAACTATTAACAATGTTTGGAGAATTAATTTGCCAAATTTTAGCAATTTTTAGCCTGATTTTCCATGTCATATTGTCAATGAAAAACAGGAGGTATTACGGTCCATCGACCCACAGTGGAGGAGGGGAGGGGGTATATCAACAAAATCCGCTTCAAGGTCCTAGAAAACCTTTACGACCATTTTTGACCGTGTCAGGTATTAACATCGAAAGATGCGTAATAGCGTATTTTGGAAAAATCGTCAACAATTGACCATCAACAGTTGACCGTCAATCATTGGACTGACATCAGGGGACAGATTTTTATGACCTGGAATGATATTAGTGGACTTATTTTATAAATGATTGATTTTATGATTTTAAGTTGAAATGTTGAGAACAAATTAGAGAGATGACATTGGTGGACTCATTCTATGAAGGATTGATTTTTATGATTTTATGTTGAAATGTTATGCAAAATTAGAGATGTTTGAAGTTGACTTGTTAAAACAGTGGACCATGACCTTCAATTGATTTCAAGATTTCAAGTTGAAATGTGGTGAAAAATTAGTAGACCTTGACACCGGTTGATTTTATGTTTTTAAAAATTGAAATGTTGAGGAAAATTAAAGATGTTTAAAGTTGACCCATAAACAGTTGACCTTGACTTTGATTGACTTCATGATTTCAAGTTAAAATATTGAGGAAAATTGAAGAAAGTTGATCCGGCAACAGTGGACCTTGACCTCCGGTTGATTTTATGATTTTGAGTAGAAATGTCATCAGTTGTCCCGTCAACTGTTGAGCTTGACCCTGAACTGATTTTAAGATTTCAAATCGAAATGTCGAGAAAAATTAGTTGACCTTGAACGCGGCTGATTTTATGATTTTGAGTTGTAATGTGTACGAAAATAGAAATGACTTGATTCTGTAGCTTTCCGCAACATTGCTTCGCAATACGATACCCTCGTAACAATCTTTAGACAGGTTGAATTCACTCGAGTGATCCTGGTATATTAAAATAGTTGTTACCATCGAAGAAGGGTGATACAAATGATTGAAATTTCACATTTAAAATTATAAAAACTTACATTCTTTCGATGTTTACTCTTTTCGTGCCAAGAGTTCCAAGTATTTTTTTTTTTATTTTTTACCCCCCCCTCCCTCTCCTGGCCGCAAAAACATAGTTTTTTAGTCAGTATTTTTTATTTTTTGTGTTTATTTCTCGCATAACTCGCCTTTAAATTGAGCTAGGAAGTTAAAATTTGGTATGTTGACTTGGCAGAGTTATTGGGTGGTACTTTTGGGGTTGTCGACTTTTGAGCCTGATTGAACCCCTCCCTCTCCCCTACTATTACCGCCGATTAAGAAAAAAACAAAACATTCACGTAGGTAATATGATGGATACTTCGCGAAAATCAAGCTGAAGAATGATACTTTTTTCTTTTTTCGTTTTTGGCTGAGATGGGCGCACCGGCACCGGATGACTTCAAGGTGAGACGTCCGTACATTTACCCCTACTCCTTTTCACCAGCTTGAGGCGAGCTATCGATGAAATATTTCCCGTCAAATGTGTTAGGGTAAAGAGTAGGAAAATGAAAAATTTTGCTTTTGGGTACACGAGTTTCTCCTACTACGATCAGTTTTCATTTACAAATTGCGGAATCGGTACATCGACGAATTATTGAAAATTGATGGCGTGCGGTTTACTTACGCATACATGTTCAAATCATACGAATACATATGTTGTAATGTACATAATTATGTTTAATAGAAAGAAAAGTCAAACTGAAAATTTCGTGATACCGGAGCGTGAGCTATCTTTATTGGAATTTTACGTGTACGATGCGTATTCCGGCTGTTGTTACGTTTAAAACGAGATGAAATAAAGCCCTTGCCTTGCTCGTATATGTATACAGATATATGTGTGCGTGGAGCGTATCGCACGTTACGATACAAACACCAGAAACAGCAGCAGCGTGTTATAAAATCTCGCAAAAAGTGAGGCAACCCACCGCGTAACTTGTGCTTGGAGGCTTTAACATGTTTCATCGTGTAGAATACATTTATATACGTATATATATAGGTAGTTAGGTAGGTAGATAGGCTACCTACCTACCTACCTATACCACGTTGGCGTATATAGAGGTATGTAGGTATGTACGTATATGCACACTACACACATCACACATACGTAAGCGTAGTATATTATTACGATCTAGTGTACGCGTGTAAAGTTGTACGTATTGCGTATAGCACATCCTCATCGTGTACTTTTCGTCGTATACCGCATACATGTACGTACAGCGTGTAGCCTATGTACGTACATTAAAGAAGGCGCAAGTACTATCGTCGTCGCTGTCGCTGGAGGACTGCCACCTTTGTTGCGGCTGCGGCCCTGTAATTAAATATGTCATATTCAGCGCGAAGAAGAGATAGAATAGAAGAAAGCGTCGCGCTGTACAGCGCTTCGCCGCACTTCATCATCGTGCCCTAACGAGGGGCACAATTATAAACTTTTCGTCGCTCGCTGCCGATCTCAGAGACGGCTTCGGACGGATTCCGTTTTACAAGCGACGATACACATACACGTACTGGGTGAGAGAGAGAGTGTGTGTGTGTGTGTGTTATAATCGTGTAGTAGGTAACATTCAAAACGAGTGTAGTACATATAATATACATTATTTTGTGTAGGTATATCTACTTTACACGTATACGTAGCGTACAAACGTACGAGTATAAGTATGGTTCACGTTCGTCTGCGTATGTGGTTCTTATTTGGTAACGAAAACAACCCACTGTTACGCTGCTGTATGAATAAGTACTTATTATGTACGGTTTACGTACTCTGTAAACCGTATTACGTATATAGTATAATACTTGTATAGTCATTACCCCCGGTCGGTGTTTAATTTGAATACAGAAACCACGAATGCGCGCGTATCAACTTCGCAATCCGGTTAATCACCTCGTTAAACGCGCAATAACTGATACCATTTGTTGACGCGATCATCTGTGCACAGCTGTTGAGTATATCTCTAAATTTAATCGACTATGGTCAGTATAAAGCTGAGCAAACGATTTTTAATGTCAAAGGGGGTGGTCTTCCAGGATCCCAAAACGGATTTTGTTGGTATCCTGCCTCCCCTTCATCTGTCGTAGTTTGATGGTGTAAGGGAGTGAAATAAAAATTTAAAGATATGTAAAAAAAAAGAAATATAATGCCGAAATAGATGAAAGTTAAGAAAAAGGTAATTTTTAATTATAAAAGAAAATTACAGATGAATAATAAACTTA
>FIZR01021722.1:0-15000 GCA_900060175.1 Ferrisia virgata | reverse complement strand
GTATCCCGAATATCCGACAACCGATGGACAAAAATACTTCCAAACTGGTTTCTTAAGGAGGGCAGAAAACGGGGCAAGCAAAAAACTAGATGGGCTGATGATATAGTTACTTTCCTGGGAAATAACCAGCTATTTCATAGAATAGCTCAGGACAGGCGTGAGTGGCAGAGGCTGAGGGAGAGCTTTGCCCAAGAGTTGGGCCATTGATGTTAGTTTAGTTTAATATTAAGTTCTTTTTTTTTCTTTGTAAAATCGTCACATCAAATACAGCTTTATAATAATAATAATAATATGGCGTATAGCAGGTAGCAAGTATCACGCCTGTACCATTGCCCCAGCGCAACATGCAAGAAAAAAGATCACTAATCGTTCTGAAGCGATTCTCAATCTGAAAAGCGAGTCAGTACCAACGCCGGGCAGTTTTAGTAGATATGGCGGGGTTGGTGGCTCAACTCGGCGTTGCTCTCACATCGTTCGAAACTTTTTCGCGTTCCGAATTCCGAAAATCGTTCGCAGTAAAAGAAACTCGCTGTTGTACGATGGCGCGGCGAATTACTCGACGAAAAAATAACACACTGGTATTCGAAACACTACCGCGAATAAATAGCCTTTGCGCCTTAAAACGCTGAACTGAAACTCTTAAGCTGGCGTGGTATTAGTCACTAACGTGAGCTGAGCGCTGGTAATTCTTATTCCGTTATTCGAGCAATTCTCGTACATTAAAATGCACGTTCGAGTACCTGCTTGGCTACCTACTTGTTCGTACGTACGTACGTACGTACTATACGTAGCGAATGTAGCCGTGTACAGGACGAATTCGCCTAAATCTACATACGTAGCGAACTAACGATTCGCAAATTACATACCAGCATAAGCAAAGAGAGAGAGAGAGAGAGAGAGAGAGAGAGACGCGTTAACAACATAAAACAGATAAGCGTAAGCCTTCAATGGCACCATGCGAAATTTCTACTCCTACACACGCACAAGGCAAGCCAAAAGTGCCGCTACCGACCACAACGATGACCACTCTATGGCGCGCCGACCCGCCTATCATCATCGTATAGACGAGCAGTAGGTAGGTAGGGTAGGTAGGGTAGGTAGGGTAGGTACGCAATCGTATTTTAAGCGGCACTAAACATAATATAGCGAATTAACCTGATGGACGTTCGCCAACGTTGCGTTACGTTGCGTTACGTTGCGTTGCTTTGCGTTGCTTTGTTAATCTGCGGATGCGGTAAATGGTTAATATTTTTCAAAACATTGGTCGTGGTCGCGTTTTCTCGCGTCACCGATCCTATCTTTTTGGCCAATTCTGCTCCAACATACGCGGCCAGTACCCATCGTACTGAGCACCAAAGTGCACACGTACGTACAAAATACGTAATTCCTGAAAATTTATCTTTCGCGTACGCCTCTTACGAGTCGCAAACACGCGCATAATTTTATAGCGCACAGAAAACTTAGTTTTTTCATCGGCCAAGTTTTTCACCGCTTCAAAAATTGACGATTTAAACTTTTCAAACGAGTGTTTCGAGCCAAAATAATCGAGTTGGTTCAAAAATGATGACACATTCGAATTCTATATCGAGTAAATTTTTTTCAACTTTGCGACAGGAACTTACTTTTGAGCACAGCTAGAAGCAGTTCGGATACAGCAAATTGAAAAAAAGTTATATCGCGTAGACTGCACATGCACGACACCAGCCAGAATCAAAGAGTTTCAAAGAGTCTGTCCTAATAAGGGTTAGAAACGGCTGCCGACCAAAAATCCATCCAAATTCAGCCAAAATGTTACTTATGGTCTGAAAACGTCCGGAATTATCGCCTCCCAAATGTCTAAATTTAAACGCGCGATATTTCTGGAAGAACGGCGTCAAAAATTTTGAAATTTTCACAGATTACATATCTTACTGAGTACTTAAAATGAGAATTTTTTGAAAATTTTCGTTTCATTTTTCCCAATTTTTTTTCACGTTGAAATTTTCGAAAAAAAATTGGGGGGGGGGGGCTTTGGGGTTGAAAAAAAAAGGGGGGGGGGGGGGGACTTGTGGTTGAAATTTTTTTTTTAATATCTTTGTTAGATGGTCATCTATTACGTATATTTTTTGGGAGTTTCAAAATCGAGTGCAATATGCTCAAAAAAAAATCAAAACCAAAAAAAAAACGCGTTTTTCACTAATTTTTCATAATTAATAAGGTAGACATTCCAACTCGGAGTAAAATTTCGACTCAATACACGGATAAATTAAAAGTACATATTAAAAGAACTCGATTTCCAAAATTTCAAGTTCTGAAGTGCATTTTTCGAATTTTGGCGAATTTTTCATGTTTCAAAATTGCCTCATCGTTCTGTATATTATGAAAATTTGATCTAATTAACGAAAAAAGCTGAAAATTAGTACAAGCCGTACTTTCGACCTCCAGAATCGATTGAAAGCGGTTTCAAGACGTTTCGTAGCCTTTGTACTACTTATGAACATCAGAGTGTTCCTTAAAACATAAAATTTGGAATTTTTGGAACCTTACCTCTTGAAAAGTATCGTATGATCCTAAAAACACCGTAGCTAAAATTTCAGTCAATTTGAATAGTATTAACCCGCGCCTCATCAACGTTAAAGCAACAATTTAAACACTACCAGCTTGAAAGCCCGTGCACGATACTAACCGCCGCGACTCGTAGTGGAGTAGCTCTACGTTACCCCGGACACGGATGACAATACATCAATTCGTTGAAAACAACGATTAATACTGATCGAGGAGGAGTGAGTGTAGAGGGGGAAAAAATTTTTTTGGCACGTTTTTAAACCATTTTGATCGATTTTTGGTCGAGAGCCGTTATTGACCCTTATTAGGAAAAACTCTTTGCTCAACTTTCGCCCGAGTAGCATGGTTTTGAATTTTTTTTTTGTGAAAATTTTCGACTTTGGTCACGTTTTTGTTGAAATTTTTACGTACAGCGACTTTCGAAGTAAATTTCGCAAAAAACCAAGTACAACGCGTGAAAGTAAACTGCTTTCTGAATATATCAATCGGGCTATTTACTTTTATTCGAAGACGGAATTAAAACTTCGCTGTATAGAGGTACGCAAAGGCCGTTACGAAATCACTAGAAATGCAGGAAAACGAATGTCGTTTGAAATAAAGAAGACAGAAAGGTTCAAAAATGAGGGAGTTGCGATTTTTGAGCGCAAAAAAAAAATATAAAAGATTATCATTTATTTTCAAATTTTTTAATGGGCCATCATATAAGGCCCTTTTCACAAAATCACATACATTTTCAAAGAGTAGAAACTCCGAGCTTTCAAAAAATGTATAATAGTCCTAAGTTCGAAATTTTCACGCTTTGGGGGGGGGGGTACCTACCTACTGAGACTTATGACCAGCATCGTGGTTGTTTTATACGAATGTCAAGTATGCCTCCAATTTCTGCGAAAAATCGCGCGTATTTCGGTACTTGGAGAGTGCTGCAGACACGAGTAACAGTACAAAATCCATCTCAAGTATCGCGTACCGCCATTAAAATTCATTCAAAATCAAATGTAGTACGTATACGTATACGTATAGTTGACAAATGACGTATCAATTTACCTCTTCTAACGCGTCGCGTATATACACTTACATACCGACACCTACCTTCATGCAGCTTATCAAACAGTATTCATCGTGGGGTGGGGTTGGTGGTGGGGCGCGGCGCCGGCGTCGCCTTTCAAGTTGTCGCACGACCAACTGCGGCAGTGATCCATGGGAAATTCTTTCGGTTCAACTAATTGGCGGCCTAATCGGTAGTAATGAAAACTGTTTACCAATTTCGTGCAGTCTCGCTAGCCACGTATGTAGTATGTACTAGTACTAGTTCTAGTACTAGTACTTTAGTACTAGTACTTAGTACGTTTTACGTAGAATTTAGTATTGTATTGTATTGCGTTGTTTTGTATTTTATACTCGCTATGTTGGCGCAAAACAGCCAACATAGCGAGTAGCTAAGTAATACGAGTACAATGTCGAGTATACGAGCGCAAGTAACAAGGTACATTTACACGTACTAACGAAAGGTACAGGTTTAGGTATCCAGCTATACCCACGCACTTGGCACTTGGTAGTGATAGTTGCAGTACATACGAGTGCATTTAGACGTTTGCAATCCTAGAATGCGAAAGCAAAATACACGTGCATATCGCACAAGTAGGTACATACGTATCACGTGTAATGGCAGAGTACACAGTACGTCGTAACGTAGACGTACACGACACCTTTGTGCATACTCGTATACACATACACATACACATACACGTAGGTGACCTACGCGTCTAGACCGAACGACGTCGACGTCTACCTTCGGATAGTACAACCTTCTCCATTCGTTATTCTACTTTTAAAACACCAAGTTCTAAACTACGAGTACGGGATACTTGCACTTACTTACGTCAGCCTTTATCTACGAGTATATTCTGTACGCCTAGATTACCTAAAAGCCTGCTATCTACAAAATATACAAAATGTAGATGGTAAACGTTCGGACAGACAGACAGACGTAGCGTACTAACGTAAGCAGAGTACTGATCTGGTCACTTGGGTAAATTTTTAACGGGTCTACAACGGTAGATGTAGAAAATACGTTTGTACCTTGTCGGACAGGAGGGTAGGTGGATACGCAGATATATAGACAGCTAGGTACTGGAGTTGACTTCCACTGCACCGCCGCACCGATGCGCTGTGGCCGGTCTCCTGCGTATGGCGTAATGTCTTTCGCGAGATGGAAATTTAGGAGTACTTTTCGGACGTTGAGCGCAGCGCCAGAATTGACGCGGACTAGCTTTGAGCGGAGATTTTGAATCGGTGTATACGGCGTCGCTCACACTGACACTAGCCGTATTTCCCGCAGTGCCCATTTCAAAATCAGCGACGATGATGGCAGTAATCGTTGATCGGCTTCGCCTCTCTGTCCCGATGCACTCTGGAAACCGATCGAAATCTCACATTACCGCCGGCATCCGCATCCGCACCGCGATATCAGTCCACTCTGACGTTAAGCCGAAAAATATAGCGTCGGTAGGGCGTCGCGTTGTCGTTGGTCGAAAAAATTTCCGCACGATAATAATATCGTATAATTTCGCAACGACGATCGCACAAAACGCGCACACAAACCATACAATATCGCGTCACCTTAGCCGAGTAATCGTATTCGCAAACGTACGCAATGCAACAACAATACCCAAAGAGGTACGTGGCTGCGAGAACCGCAACAATAGATAACCTTCCACAGTTGAATCGAACACTCGCTAGTCGCTACACCAATCAACAAATACATACAACGTAACAAGGTACAGTACACACTAGGCAGGCAGGCACACACACACACACACACACACACAGACACGACACAGGGCACAGGCACCATACAAATACACGTAATCCTATGTACAAGTACAATATGTACCTGCTTCTTACGTAGTGCCTTCGCCCAGCACCTACCAATACCTATAATCCGCATGCATACAGTTACAGTAAATGATATATACCAATGCCTACTACGTATTCGGTATTACGTAGATCACCATTCGAACACGCGGACACAAACGCAAACGCAAACGCAGACACGGACACGAACCGGACACGTTGATATTACCAATACAACGCCAGTGGGAAAGCTAACGCTCCGCGTGCTGTACACTGGATTATGGTACGGTAACAATATGCAATATGCTGCATGCACCGTCCATCGTCACATCAGGTAAACGTAAAAAATGGTGACGATACGATACGATACGACCGGAGGGGACGCGACGCGACGCGATGCGATGCGATAATAACCTTCGAAGCCGTACAAATCGCTAATAACGAAACAACTATAGCACCCATTGCATTGCGCTCCTATATCTACATCTACATCTACGTCTACGTCTATGTACAAACACTACTCAATCGTGGCATGTACATACAATCTATGGTACATACCCGTACGTACGTATTTAGCTACGCTTATTTCTATTTGTACAAGGTATGGAGTGTTTAAACCATTCGATGATGACGCAGCTGGTTAGAACAAACCTACGTAAGTACAATCATATATTCGAGAAGTTCGGGCTTTGGATACACAATATGCAGCAACCAAACTGAAATTACGAGCACGAGTTCCTAGTTCGAGTTCGAGTACGAGTAGAAAAATACATAAACAGGTCTAGGTTACGAGATGTAGGCGCATACGATCAAACGAATTAAAAATTGGCAATCAGACTCGATGTCGCAGCCACGGTGAGCGAGGATGGTTTTCCACCTATCGTTGCATACTTCGTGAGCCTTTTAAACCCTATCTAAGGTATAGAACAAAAATCACCCAAAAGGGTACACTGTAGGGAATTTCACCACTAAAAAAACCACATTAGATATATTAGATCAAGGATGGCGTAGTGAGAACGAATAATATTAAAATACTAACACGTAGTTCAAATCTCTGCGAATTGTGAATACGATGGCTCCTGTACCCAACCCTTCCCCTCTCCCTCCTCCACACTTTACATAGGAAAACTGGAATATTACGAAGAGTTTTAACCAAATAAATTCACCTTTAAGGATGTAATAAAGGTACTAGATATTCGCCGTAGTATAAGTAACTAGGTATCATATTGAAATGCAATATGGAGGGGATCTTTTGGCACTTCGAATACTAACTATATCAGGATCCGATTTATTATCGTTTTAATCCTTTTTGTATGAAGAATTATTTTCACGAATATCGTTACAGGATAAAATAAAAGCTTATTTTTCTGATCTACAAAGTGGTTCGAAGTTTTATTATTCTTCGAAGGAGGTCCATAACTACTCGTACCCGGTTTCACAGATTAGACCAAAAGATTTAAAGCTAAATACTTACCTTACATTTTGTATGATTTTACACATGGATTGGATACACACGGAGAGCTAGGGATCATGTAACCATCGTTCCGCGTAGAAATCCCTTGTCAATTCGATAGTATGAGAGCACACCCACTTCCCTAACATAGTCTAAAATTCAAAATTTATCCCATCAAAATAACATGTTTCATATGTACAATCAGCAGATGGTTGGCTTCAGCCCAAAATCAAAATTTAAAAATTATTCCCTTCAAGATGAAATCCATTCAACAAGGAAAATTTTTTGTAGATCGCCATCATAAGAATCAATGTAAAAATATTACATTAAGATGAATGTTTTTTTTTTTCAAGTTCTAAGATTTTAAGAACTTCCTACAGTGATGAAAATTTTTGTACGAGTTTAAACAATCAACGCACCTAGGAAGCTAGTGTTGTTTGCAATACTTTTTCCACAGTAATTGCGATCGCCGATCTTTTTTCTAGATTTGTGATCGCATCAAAAGCAAATCCTACACAATGTGTATACCTACTAGGTATGGTAGGTGCTACAGCAGGCATAAGTACTTCTTCACTGTTAGCTTCTTTCTAGAATTTCAGCTACTGCTGTCCTCGAATTAGGTTGTAATTTAGGTTTCAGTAGTTATACATACAACCAGGGCTTTTTGGCATCTCCATAGCCAATTGTTGCAAAAATATCCTCTGTAAATACTAGTTTATTTTCAGTTCTCAATGTTAACACTTCTCTTATTTCGCTGCTATCTCATTGAACTTCTTTTTGTTTTTTATTTAAAGTAAATAACACCATAAAATTTACGTTTGGGCTTTAATCAATTTTTTTTTTTTTCAAAATCGTTAGCTTGAAATTCCTTTTTGATTTCATCGTGTGTACACTTCGCAACTTTGTCGATGATATAAGAATCGATGAACTGCTTCCATATTTCTAATAGATCCTCCACTCCAATCCAACAGCACTTGATCTGAAAGCAGGTTCAATCAACAATATCATCATTAGAGCAGCTCTCCTACATGTACAAGAAGGTTCAGGGTTCCAAATGAACACCTTGGAGCTGACGCATCTTTCCATTGCGCTTCTAGTAGTTGGAATTTTTGGTAGTTTCGGCATCTTGTTTATTTTCTTCTACGATGTACTCCATAATAAAGTCGTCTTCATCGGCATCGCTGAAAGGAAAAACGTAACTGCTATCGAGGAAGAGGTCGATCGTACAAAGATTTGTTGAAAAAAGACATTTATATTTCGCTCAATAAATAAAAACTGAGCATATTCCAACGAAACTGAAGTTGGAAAATTTTTATTACCCAGATAATCTTAAAATATTAAATTGCCGTGAGGAAATTTACACTGTTACAGAACTATTGTAAAATTTTTATAATTCACCGTAGAGTTATCTTTTTCAACATAAAAACCTACATGACGATGAAGTATAATTATGATGTTCGGTACGTATAAGGCCATCAAAATATAACTACACTGTCCGTTACGCATTAAAATAACTCATCGCTACTTTAGGAACATTAAAAATGCTAGTTCAACGAACTAATATTGGTAAAACTCGTCAAATGTACCAGTCAAGATATTTGCTGAAATTTCACATATGTATAATAAAACAAAATTGAAAAAACAGCTCCGGAATCCACGCGTATAGGCAGCCATGTATACATCTGTGAATGGCAGGATAGACAGCCAACTAAGCGCCCCCTCCCCTGTTTAATTTCAAGTTACCATGTATACCTACCTATACCGCATACCGTTTACCTATAAATACCGTAATTTGCACACATACGCACCATTCCTGTGATAAATAATCTGTGAGATGACTCATACGACACTTTCGAACATCGACTATCAGCTGATTGATTGTTACATAGGCACAGTAGTGCAGATGATTTAGTTTATATGTACTTGTATAACTTATGTAAGTGTACGGGATGTCTGTGGCCAATAAAAACTTGCGTAATTGTATCCAATATTATTTTCGTATTCTTTTATAAAAGATGGAAGTTAAAATTCCTTACAACCCTTTGACCCAAGAAACAATATGCTCTGCGAGCGTAAACAAAATGTGTATTAGGGGTGAAATTCACCAAGTGTACTCTTGAAGGGTTGTAAATGGAACTGTTTTTGTGAAGTTTCTCGAAAAAGGTTGGTCAGAATTCGATAAAATTTGAATACTACGCTATAGACATTGGCATCTGTATAATCACTGTACTTGGCTTTTCATTAAATTTTGTTTTTTCTTGCAATTTTTACTTGCCATTTTTTTTTTTTTTTTTTTTTTTTTTGGTAATATAGATTTCATTAAATTTTTTTTTTTTTTGCAATTTTTTCTTGCCATTTTTTTTTTTTTTTTTTTTTTCATTTGGTAATATAGAACCCCTCACAATATCATATGGAATATAAATACAGCTGTACCTCTGCAGGCATATGCAGCCATTTACTTTTCGAATGGCAGCGTAAAACCGTATCATTCAGATAAAGTACATGAATCATACTGATATTTGTAAAAAGTATAGTTACACGATACCAGGTATATCGGTACCATATTTTGTATCACTTCGTGATTTTATTTGAAGTCTCATCTTCTTTGTATACAAGGGTAGGAAAAAGGTAAGTAATGGGACATATCAAATTCAATTATTGTATTTCTTCTAAATGATAATCACCTCCCACTTTAAATCATGAAATACGCATACCACACACACACACACACATCTTCAGTTGTATGTAACACACTGAGAGTTGAGAAGGTAACCATACTAGTGAATCATCATTTATCCGGTATTTCTTAGACGAGTCTGCATCGACATCATTTAGAACGGTGCAAAACCCCGATACCAAATACCGTATCATGCAGAACTTTAGTTGTTATATCAAGAAAACAATTAGACTTACTAAATTTATACATTTCGAAAAATTATTTCATTTGGTGAATTTTAATTTCGACAACACAACGCACAAACCACCCATTGGTGTTGCATGCGCTTAGATCTTCCATATCAATAGCCAATACAGTGACGTCGAGTGGTTAATCTTCCTATTCGTTATAATCGTTCATTTGCCGTTTCATGGATTGGTGTTGTGGAAAATTGCAGAATTTTTACCGATCAGTTGATGGTTGATTAGGTACCATTCACCATATCACTCTTGCAAATGATGTATGGCATTAAGCGCCGCCAACTCCAAAAAGTCAAAAAAATATCTGATATTCCAATGTTGCATTTTTCCACAAATCGATTTCAAATCTAACATTTGATTTGGCGTATCTGCGCCATTTCTCATACGATTATGAAAATTTGTTAGCGTAGATTTTTCATTTTTGTATCGTCAATCATCGTTCACATCCTACATGGGCAAGGCTGAACATGATGACAGCTTTTCTTATTTTAGCAACGTAGCTAGCCAAAAAACAATCGGCCGCGTATAAAAAGCCTAAGCATATTCCGAATGCGATTTCCTTTTGGCTTTTCCGCATTGCCCCGACAACAGCCACCCCACTTGCTGGCAGTTTGTTAGCAGGTTAATCGCTGCACCTACGTAAGTAATTATCAATGGTGACAACTCTATGCGAGATGAAAATGTCAAATTAAGGAATGCGAAAAGCCTGCTGACAAGTTGTCTCGTCGCATAAAACAGTCATTTCCAAACTGCAACTGTCAGCGATTTACTGAATGGTGGGCGTATATAAGTTTTAAATCCGCATCGTTTCAACGCTACTGCCTCGTAGTAAACGAAAACCATTTGCGCAGAAGGTGGTAGCGAAAATTGTTTGTCCGGCATTATTTTCCCGTGATTCTTCCATCCTCGCCATCGAGGCCCTCATCAACCCTGAGAGAAAAAGCAGCCTCGTTAATGCTGCAATATAGCTCCTGTTTACGGGCTAGGCGAGAATTCGCTAATTGGTGTGCTGCAGTATGAGATCAACCAACTCCGACACGAGCAGATTTCTGAAAATTTATAATGGATAGGTTAGCGTTCAACACAGGCCAGCAGCGCAGAACCAAGTCAGCCCGAATGGTGTAGAATTAGACTTGAGAGTTTGTGGATGGGAAAGGGTGCCCACGCCTGCGACCTCTGAGCGACTGTGATCGCAGTGTGTCATTGACTGTCGGCACCCCTTCAGCATCGGATTCAGAAATTTGTTGTTCACATCATCATTATTATCACTACGGGGACTCTGATTTGGATAAGTCACGTAATGGTTATTTTAAGAGCCTTTTTACTTGGTGTTTTATTTTGGAATTCCGCTACAAAATGTTGTAAAAATTTCTACGCAAATTTTCAAATGAAAATCAGACAAAGTTTTAATATAAAAGGGTAAAAAAAAATTAAAGTTGAAACCCCGAAAGGCCATCAAGGATCGCTACAGACGGAACATACCAAATTTCAACTTCCTAACCCAATTTGGTGAGAGGCTATGCGAGGAACAAACCCTAAAAATTAGAAAAATCGACCAAAAAAACACATATTCAGAGCTGTGAGGAGATGCAATGAGGCTGAAAAGTCGAGTTCGCCAAAAGGCACATTGACTAAATTAGGAGGGCAGTTATGCGAGGAACAAACTCGAAAAACGAGAAAAACCGACCAAAAAACCACTCTTTTGAGGCTGAGAGAGGGTGCAATGGAGCTGAAAAGTCAGAACTCTCAAAGGGAACATTTAGGGCCCCAACTAACTAAATGGGCATAACAAATTTTAACTTTATAGCTTAATTTGGTGGGGAGATAGGGGAGGAAATGCCCTTTTTCAAAGTCAAAAGGGTCAAAACCCCCATATCTTCCCTTCTAATTGACTTAGGAGACTGATTTTTGGAAATGTTATACAACTGTTGATTCCCTATCAATTAGCTTAAAAAAAAGGTAATTTTTGCGTTTTTAACTCAGCACGTCCTCTTCCAAGTTGGGGTACAACTGAATTTTGACTCAAATTAATCCCCATTCATATATATCTAATCCGCCGCCCAACTGAGCCGATTGCCCGAATTTGAACGATATTGACCGGTAATGATTGTAATGTTCGAAGGAGGAGGGGGATGATAAAAATAAAAATAAATATCTGACATGGTTAAAATCGTCTTCTGGGACCCCAAAACGGATTTCGTACATATTTACCCCTCATCCGCCGTTGGTCGACAGACTGTAATAGCCTGGTTTTCATTGGCAATATGGCATAGAAAATTAGGCTAATTAGCGTCGAGATGCTTTCACAAACAGGTTTCTTTGTTATCCGAGTTCTTAAACGATTTGAAGTTCTAAAAATCGAAAACGAGATTTATTCAATCTTTTAGATGACACACATCTATAGGTACCCAGGCACGTTTCCTTTTGTTAAAAAAAAATTGGCACGGCTTAAAATTTCAACCTCAAATTTTTTGGTACAGTTCGAACAGTATTCTGCGATTCTAATTCACGATAAGCAAGCAAGTTATGCACAATTCTTTCGCCGGCAATCGCCTACTATTCGTAGGTTTCGATACCGACGACGATGTGAATTACAGTATAAAGTAACACAAGTGCCACCGATTGTCGCCATCCTCAAAATTCTGAAATCACTGTTAAATCGAAAGCATTTCTAACCGAATAAGTACACCTACCTCGGCGAATTTGACCAAAAATTCGCCGAGGTATTTTTGTTCCTAGTTGATACTACGTAGTAAGCATCTTACAGATGATACGCCTACACGGTAAGATATGCATACGTACGTCTACGTACGAGGCGAGATATACGTAAATATACGCAGGTACGCGTAGAAGCGTTTCGAAACTGGAACGAATATCAGATGAATTTCCTTCGCGCGGATCGCATAATAAATTTTATATATATATGTATTTGATGTAAAAGTGCCGAATCCACCACTTACCACATGCGTTAATATGAACTGAACTGGGAAAACTGATCGCTGGTCACACGTTACCGTACCAAAACAAAAAACTTACGACCGACGAATAAAAACAACAAAAACATTTGATCAAAATCCACGCGAAGCGATTGCTACGCGATGCGAAGTAAGCCACACTCGAGAAGTTGCTTAAAAATGGAAGTCAACAAATTTTCTACATGGAACGCGCGTTAATCACGTCCAACTACGGCGGAAATATTTTCTACAAGGCGAACGAGCTGCAAAAATCAAAACGCTCAAAAATAAAGATAATAAATCGTCGATTCGATTAAATGAAATCGAATCGACTCCTCCTTCAGAAAGAGACAGCGAGACGAGCAGACGAAATGAAGACCGGGTAATGTATAAAGACATGGCATGGCATAGCATGGCACGGCACGGCACGGCACGGCACGCCGCGATGCGACGTGCGACGTCTCGAAAAAATAAAAACAACGACAAAAAAATAAAATAATTTGTATATACAGGTATACAGGTGTACAGGTGTACAGGTATAGCTGTATATAAAGGTCGATAAGGGGAGTAAAAATAACGTTGCAATGGTGAGAATATGGGCGTGCGAAAATGGAAATTACGGATGAACGAAGTGACGAACACGAATTCAGCGAAATAGAGCGAAGAATGTAGGACGATTCATTCTTTAAAGGGATACAGGGATACCTATAGCATCAACTTAGCTGCCTAAGTGAGTGCTGCGATAAAGACAAAGAGGCCGTCCTCGTCACCACGGGGGACCGGGGGGAGGGGGGGGTTTGGAAGAGTAAATCTAACATTTAAGGAAATATTTACCCTTTAACCAACGCAACGCGAACAATAAAAAACGTACGTAAAATTTAACCTACAAACGTTCGAAATAATAATAATATCGAGTAGAGACATTTTATCTAATAAGTATAAATAATAAGCCCGCTGATAAGAGGTCAATTTTCTGACATTAAGGATACGCCGCGCGTAACTAACTTCGAATACTTTACGAGTGGACGTTCATTTTGGCTGCAACTTTGGTACACGCCATCGTTGAAATGCTACACTAAAATTTCCGCCAATATGTATGCATGCGGTGGAAATGTATACTTTTTTCGATACCCTTTTTACATATATTACTTGGAGAAAATTCCGGTTATAAAACTCCCGAAGAATAGCCATGATTGGACTCACAGTTCCCTTTGTGCCTACCAACTCACGGTTTACGCGGAAATTATTGAAATATTACACGTTTTTCTTCGTACTTGTAAAATTTTTTACGATCTAGACGCAGAAAACTATTCATTTGAAAAAAAAAAGAGGGGACGGGGACGGGGACGAGTCAGATTTGGCAATAACTGCGATTAAATTATCCGAAATGAATCGATAGAAAGCTCAAAACAGATTTGCAACAAATTAAAAGGACAGCCCAGTGGTACAAACTTTCGAGTACAAAAAAATGTTCTACATTACACACGCAACGAAACTCCTTCATTGTGCACGACGGCTTCGAAGTAGGGCTTTACACCCAACAGGTTGGTTGCATGATGAACATTACAAGCGGAAATTTTCTTTTACATTCGCTTTCAAGCGTCGAATGAATTTGGAAGGTTCAAAGGTTCGAAGGATCGCAGGTTCGCCGGAATCGTAATACGGGTAAGAGCGTGTGGGCTGGGGACGAGGGGAGGGGGAGTGTAGATTTAAATCAACGTACTCGTTGTTTGTTGGTGAACGTGTAACGAACGCTCAACACATATGGTATATGCGAATGGGTACTGGGGTACTGCATAACCAGGGTTATTCGGTGCTACGTACGGATTTGTTTCAAGAATTGTTTCTTTTTTTCTGCACGGTGTGATGTGGGCTCAATTTTTCGGCTCCGATAAGGTCAACGCGTCGTGCTACATATTTTATATGCTACCCCGCACGAGTTCATGCGATAACACCTTCCATCCAAAGAATGCTAATCTTATTTAATGATTTTTAAAAAGTTGCCGCGTCTTCGTTGGCTCATATGTACGTATTTTCGTGTTCATTATGCAACCATTTTTAGCGTACATTCTCTTCGTGCCCGAATTAATGTATAAAAATTCAATACACTACGGCGCGGGTACTATTCATTACTTTTTGTCTTCCTCTCGACTACTATACATATGTACATACATACATACGTACATACAGTGACTCCCAAAAAGATCCGGAAATGAGAGATTTTTTTCTTTGAACATGTTTTTCTACAGTAAGAATTGATGAAATGTAATGAAAAAAAAA
>FIZR01021721.1:0-16901 GCA_900060175.1 Ferrisia virgata | reverse complement strand
AGAGAATAAGAGAAGATGGGTAATAAATACAGATAGTAATGGGTAACAGAGACAGAGTGACAGCCTGACAGGGCCCATAAGGCCATGATCCATGAAAATTGAGACAGGTTTGAATGAAAATAAGATGCTCAGATAAAGGTAAAAAGTGAATGGTCCTCAGCTCAACTTTAAGAAATAGATCGGTTAAAGGAAAAAATAAAATTCAAGATTCTAAATTTTCAATTCCAGATCATGAACCGCGACTAGTTTATTGAAGATAAAAAATGTCAAAATGACAAACAAACTAAATTATTAATAAAAAAAAATTAATTTTAAATCCCAAAAAAAGATTAAAATTGCAATCTACACTCATTCACAAGTTGCCAATTTTTGCGAAAATTTTTTGCAACAGGGCCGTCTTGTGTAGTAAATTTAAGTGTTTTGAACCAATAAAAAAAAATACCGATTTTAAAACAATTAATTTTTGTACGTGAAAAGAATAATAAAAAAAAACTACCGATCAATCATTATAGTGTATTCAATCAAAAAAGATCAATGCCTTATCCATAAGCAATGTCAATTAACCATCGTAGTCTACAGTCCCATCCCGAAAAAGTGGTGCTTCGGTATGATTTTTAGTGAGGCATACAAATCACTTTGCTTATGGTAGGTATAGGTCTAGTGATGAGGAAAAGTGAAATTTTAAATTTTTACTACGGCTCGATGGAGGACGAAGCCCCAAACCCCCCCATTTTACAAAGTACAGCCGGATAAAAAAGTTTTTTTGCATGTGATAGAGCATTTTTTTCTCAAGTCTGGATATGTATTTATTTTGGGTTCGACAACGGCACAATCGTCCGCTAGGGGGCTTTAAACACCATTTTTCGTCAATTTTTGCTATTTTTCGCTTAAGTAGTGCACTGTAGGCTAAACGCAACTTTCGGGATAAACAATTTATGCATATACTGATAGGTTGGTTCATTACGAATCCGAGAAACGCCTGCTTTTGAAAATCGGTTGGCACAATAGCTGTGGGGTGAATTTTGAAGTAGCTATTAAACTATTGTGGAACTAATGAAAAAAACTATGATTCATGAAAAATTTTCGTAATTTAGCCAATATGTTTATTAGTCCGGTATATTTTCATCCCCGAAGAGCTTAGCGCTCGCCGAACATTTGTTTGGGCCCCACTGGCACCCCCTCCCCCCTTCTTGGAGATGAAAATCAAAGCAGTTGATATTAGTATCGTTTTCATATGAATCGAACCCCCTCAACACGAATATGAGGTCAAATTTTTGAAACTATCGCGAAAAGTCCTTCATTTTGAGCTTGATACACCACGATGATTTCATAAAAATTAACCTTTTTTTTAGTTTTTACACAAAATTGCTCAAATACAGTGAGTACGCTTAATCATCAGGTGTGATACTTTCTTTGGTAAGTACTTATTAAGAAAAATAAATAAAATTTGAGAAGGTCTTTTTAGAGGTGAATTACGGGCTAAGGGGGGGGGGGGGTTGATTTTATTGTACATACCAAATTTCAACCTTCTATCACAATTTGAAAGTGAGATATAGATGGAATATCCATCTGTAAGGTCAAAAAAGGGGAAAATCTCTATATCTTCCCTCCTAATTGATGTACGGGGTTGATTTCTGAATGTATCGTACAACTTTTAATCCTCTGTTCGTTGGCTCAAAAAAATTAATTTTTCCCCCTTTCGCCTCTCAGCACCTCCTCCCACAAATTTGGGTATAGCTGAATTTTGATCCTAGGTCATCCCCACTCAAAAATATCAAAGCCACCGCTATTCTAAGCGTATTGCCTAAATTTTATTGATTTTGATCGGTATTGAGCCGAACAAATGATTTTTAATTTCGGAGAAAAAAATATAAAATAAACAAAATAAATATCTGGCATGGCCAAAAATGGTCTCAATTGTCTTTTAGAACTCCAAAACGAATTTCGTTGATACTCCTCTCGCCATCCTCCGTAGATTGATGGTCCATAACAGGCTGGTTTTCATTGTCAATATGACATAAAAAATCAAGCTAAGCAAGCATCACAATGAGTTGCTTTTCCTAAAATATTCCATTTGCAGAATAAAAAATTGGGAGACACTCTACAATGCCTTTCCTTACTTGGTAGAGGGAGATAAAGAAGGTTGATTTCAGAATGAATAAAAGTAATTGAAACCGCAAAAAGGCAGCTTCGAGTCCTCTATTAAATAATATAAAAGCCAAATCTCAACCTATTAGCTTAATTTAGCGAGGAAATATGAATAGACGAACTTGAAAAACGATAGGAAGTGTGATGGGGGAGGGGGGAGGTGCAATGGGGCTACAAAGTTGAAACCTCAACAAGATACAATTATTAGACCGTTACTAAATCGGCATGCTATTTCAACCACCAGTAAGGGAAAACTCGAAAACTCATTTTTGGGTGCAAGGAGGCTGAGGAAGTTGAAACTCTCCAAAAGTACACCAAGTCTACGTTACAAACTTCGGTCGTCTGGTACAATTTTGGACAAAATTATGCGAGGAACCCCTCCCTCTTTTTCAAGGTCAAAAAGGAAGTGCCTTTCATATCTGTCCTCCTAATTTATTTAGGAGACTGATTGATTTTTAGATATGTTGGGTAGCTTTTAATTCTCTACCGAATAGTTCAGCAGCCACTCCCTCCAAATTTGCACATAATCTGAGTTTTGATCCAAGACCATCTTTACTCGTAAATATTCAATTTGCCACCAGTCTACACACCAATTGGCCAAATTTGAGCGATTTTAATCTTTGGGAAGAAATTAATAGCACACAAAAATGCATACCTAACACGTCCAAAAATGATTTAAATTGTAATAAGGCTTCAAAAAGAGTTTTGTTGATGCCCTCCTCCCCCCACCATGTCATCTATAGATCCGATAGTCCAGGGCAGACTGGTTTCCTTTGACAATATTGTGTCATAGAAATTTAGACTAAAAAGCGAGAAAAACTGTCAAAAAACATATCTGAAATCTCTATCAAAAATACTTTCCAAATTTCAGCTCCTCAGCTGAATTACACTAATGACAGAAGGTGAGAAACTAGCGATTTTTGAACTATCTTTCTGCTGTTAATTACCTCAGGAAGCTAGTTTCTTGATACTATTTTCAAAATGTACAAGTTTTGTGATTTTCATTTCTGCTCTCTATTCCCCGTCTCCATGTATAAGATATACCACTGAATTTTGACTCGAGGTCATTCCCACTCGAAAACAAATTTACCATATCATTTGATAATTTTTTTACTGGTTGAGATTTGTACAATTTGGTCGAAATGAAAACCCTGCGAACTGAAATGGAAAAGTACCGCGTACACGTACAACTAATGCATATCGCGTGTAAAATTTAGAAAATTGAACGTCGACTTCGTCGACACGAGGTGGCTTCGCTTCGCCAATTCGTGTAATTTTCCTAAAATATCCAAAATGCGTTAGTCTACCAACTACCTAGACGTAGTGTTACAACACGTCGTCGATGTCAGCATCGTAAATGTAAACGACTGGCTAGGTTAGCGAAATTCGTACTTAATTCGTTTTCGCCGGCTCAATGATTCATAAAACCGCGCGCGCGAACAGTTCACTCCCACGATAAATGATATGACGTCTGTACTTAGTAATTACCCGGTGTATTTTAGGTAAAGCGGCGGGTGTTATTATTTACGTTCGTAGTAAATGAATGTGATTTAACGAAACGTAGACGACAATGTTTTTTACGTCATTACGACTAATTTTACAATAAAATTTGCGTGTGTAAAGAAAAAAAAAAAAGGAGTAAAGTAACGAAACAATTTATTAGAGGTTACCTCGGCTCATTACCATTTTGCGATTGATTTTTTTTTTTTTTTTCATTTTAACGTCGACGGAATTACAGGTATATATACTCGTACCTATGTAGGTGTTAATTCTTTCGGTAATTTTGTACACACGCTGCTCTGCCTCTCCTCGTCGTTATCTATGCCATGAAATCTAAACGCGACGATTTATCATTCTAATGTTTTAATTACAAATTCGCTCAATTAAAAATTATAAACGGCGATGATGCTGTGATATATGGGTTTTAATTTCCACCTGCCATCCTCTATTATTCATATTTATTCTTTATGTACACGTTTTAATCACGTTGGCACGAAATATGGGTTTTGGAAAAAATCAATATATCAATTTTAAACGCTATTATCTTTTCGTTTCGAATAAATTACACGCGTAATAGGAGATAAGCTATCGTACAGGGAAAAATTCAAAAATTATCAACCAAAGAATTAGTACTGTACAGTGTACATACGCATATTGAAACCATAGTTCATTCAACGTGACACGACAGTCACGTAAAGTATCACGTTTCATTTACTGGTTAACGAATTTTAACTCAATGGTTAAACCGGTTTTTCAAACCAGAACAATTATCCCAATAGATAACTCGAATCCACATAGAGAGGTTATTTTGGATCACCTGCGGTTGAATTGATCTAGCCCCGGAGCTGTTTCAATTGAAAGTGAAGTTTTGCTTAGTATGTTTAAAACATACAGGGTGTCCTGTTTCAATAGGAGAATCCCTTCAACCAGGAATTATGCAACTTGAATCTCGTACATGTATGAATGTTTGCCTGATCTTTGAATTGAAGGCGCGGAGATAGTTTTTGGATTTTTTTTTGCACATCTGTGCAGCACATTGAAATGTTTGGAAATTTTTTACTTGGGTACTATGAAGTATGTACTTCATTATTAGTGAACTTTCTTAAAATCCATGCATATTTTGGGAGGAGGTAAGGGGGTGCAAAATTTGTTTTTTTGGTGATTACTCTCCAAATAGCGCACTTACGAAAAAAATATTGAAGCAAAAGTTAAAGATCATTAAGAAACGAACATTTTCACTTCTTTGACTTTTTTCCCCAGGAGCCCAAGGGGAGAAGCTAGGGCGTTCATAAAACAATAATTTTTGAAAATCCGCTTAATTTACTTTTTGTAGCATTTTTCTTGCACAATACTTCCCACTATCGTGAAAATAGAGAAAAATGCTCGTTTCTCTCAAAGTGAGAAGGGGGGGACTGCCCTTCATAAAGTTACAACTCTATTGAGGAATAAGTGTGTTGTGCTAAAAAAATTCGAAAAATTGGTTCAGGCAAACGTTATTACAGCGTTAATAGACCAACATTTTCGTATCTTAATGTTTTTCCTAGACAGTCACGGGATGGAGCTTTATTTTTGGCTTCCAGCAATATATGGCAGATCGATCATACCTAAAATTTCGTTCTTCAACGTTTCGTTATGGTAGCTCTATCATAGATGACGTTACGCTTCCTAAAGTCCTGCACTTCATCATGTTAGGAGTGAGAAACATCTTTCACACCTTGTCAAGAGTTTCTTGGTGGTGCTATAACCCTCAATCCAGGTACATATAGAATTTCTTTCGATGAAGCAACGTAGCCAGTACGTTTTTTAGGTTAGGCAATCATGCGTAGTCGTTTTTGCCAACGTATTTTGGCAGATCATTATTTAAAGTATGGCTATCAACAGCCTTAATCTCATTTGGTTTTTCTTCCTCAGGCTGGGCATAACTGGGATCCAAGTCTGTGTCCTCAACGTTAGGAAACACATTGATCAAATCAAATCAAAATACCTCTATTAGCGGAAATATCTACATTTTCTTGTATAGTAAATCAACATATAATAATCGTTTGTAACTCCGCTAGGCCCAGAGTTGGGTGAAGGTTTCTCGTCAACGCTCCCATTCGTCCCTGTCATATGTTGTTCTAATATATTGTTTATGCTTCAGAAATTGGTAAAAATCATCTTCCCATCTAGCGTTTTGTCTTTCTTTCCTTCTGTCTTGGTAAGATAAGTGCCAGTACGTTATTCTGTAAGTCCATCTGTTATCTTTCATTCTCGCTATGTGACCCGCCCAGTTCCATTAGTTTCTCCTAATGATGTGTAAAATATTGTGGTTATGCTTTAGTTTTTGTTCGATGGTTTTTACGCTTATCCTGTCTGTTAATCTGATATTTAGTATAGATCTTTCTAGTGAATTTTGAGTTTTAATTATTCTTTCCGAAATTTCTAATATCAACTTCCTAGCTCAATTTGAAGGGAAGTTATGCGAGGAACAAACTCTAAAAATTAGAAAAATCGACCAAAAAACCACATATTTGAGGCTGTGAAGGGGTGAAACAGGGGTCAGAAAAGTTGAGACTCCCAAACGGCACATCTAGGGCACCTACTTAATATACAAACCGAATTTCAACTTCCTAACTCAATTTGGAGGGGAGTTATGTGAGAAACGAACTCAAAAAAAAAAGAAAAATGAGAAAACCCGGCCAAAAATCAATTTTTTGGGTCTTTGAGGGTGTGCAATGGAGCTAGAAAGTCAGAACCTCCAAAAAGCACATCTAGGGACTAACTGAATGTTCGTACCAAATTTCAACTTTCTAGCTGAATTCAGTGGAGAGATAGGGGAGGAACAGTCCTTTTTCAGGGTCAAAAATGGGGGGAAACCCCATATCTCCCCTCCTGATTGACTTATGGGGTTGATTTTTGGATATGTTATACAACTTTGGATTTTTTATCGATTGATTTAAAAAAAAAACAAGTTTTGTATTTTTTGCCCCTTAGCACCCCCTTCCCCAAAATGGGGAAAAATTGAATTTTGACCCAAGGTCATCTCCACTGATATATATCTAATTCACAGCCAAACTGAGTCGATTGACCGAATTGGAGCGATTTTGGTTCATATCCAGCGAAGTAAATGATTTTAATGTTCAGGGGGAAAATAAATAAATAAATATCAGACATGATTAAAAATCGTCTTAATGGTCTTTAAGGACCCCAAAACGGATTTTGTTGTAATTCCCTCCCTCATCTGCCGTTGGTCGATAGACTGTAGTAGCCTGGTTTTCATTCACAATATGGCATAGAAAATCAGACTAAAAATAGTACATTTAGCATTACACCTTATTCCAATAGAATTTTCAAAAAGGAATTAATTTTGATCAAAATTATATTTCTTTATTTTCGGAGGGGGCTTTGAAGGTCGGGTGAGGCGGGGTGATGTGGAAGAGATCACAAAAGTACAACATGATTACTCACTATAACGTGAATAAGTATTGCAAACTTTTTGTTGTTTCACTTGTGATTTTCACATAGTGTGCCATTTATATTATTTCGATGGTTGGCACACCAATGTCAAGACCAAAAAAAAAGTTATTGCAATTTTTTTTTGTTTTTCAAAAAGAACGAAAATCATGTTTACCAATGTGAAAAAAATATTCGTTTTGAATTTTTTCAAGATGATGAAGTAAAAGTACGAAATATCCTCTCTGATGATACGAAAAATAAAATGACTTTTTTTTGCTTTGCCACTTCAAAAAAAAAAATGAAAACGTACAATCTTTTCCACTTTACATTTTCAGTTTTAAATATTTTTGTATTTCAACTTACCACCACTTGATTACCGGACCGTAAGTATTATTGGATAAAATAATACTTAGC
Organism: Ferrisia virgata; assembly: GCA_900060175.1. NCBI lineage: Eukaryota > Metazoa > Arthropoda > Insecta > Hemiptera > Pseudococcidae > Ferrisia > Ferrisia virgata. The sequence goes on along the minus strand of FIZR01021721.1, from coordinate 9,404 downwards.
TCTGCACTTCACATTGGTCTGAAAAATAAAATTAATAATATCGTTAATAAAACCTGATGTGATAATTAATTTACAGAACGTACGACGTATTGAAATTTCAAAATTTAGCGATAAAATTCAAATAATGCGAGATTGAAATATAATCGATACTCGTAGCGATGATACGTGCGTTGATTAAAACAAAAATACGTAAATATAAGCGTACAACTGTACATGTACATTTGTAATTTCGAGCAAATTCTTCATTTAAAATAATGCACAATGTTTGTATTTTTACGCTCCCTCGAGAACCGCGGGTACTCGATGGCCTTGCCAAAAGTATCAAAATACTTCAGTCATTAGCAAAACACCGGTATACCACCTTGAAAACTCACAACTAGGTGGTATCCTGGTAGGTGCCTGATTACCCAGTCACATCGTTCGGAGTAGAACAATCTACATAGAAAATCCGACATATAAGTACATATACGAGACAATCAGCATTGCGCATAATTAATCAGCCATAGTTTATTCTATAATACACCATATCCATCAAGTTAAACTCGCTATTAAAAGAATTACCTCAACGGAACCTTTATTTTTAAAACACGAACGTCACACATTTTCGTAAAAAGCGCCATAGCCTATTTATAGTACTTCCATTAAATTAATGACTACGTCTTTTGGAATGATTTCTCGGTATTAAACGAAGTGAAGTATTCATATAAGTAAGTATAGTATGTAACCAACAAGCGTCTTCATATCAAAGACACCAGCAATCGGTTAATTAATCGTCAAACACTCGCTGGTTATATAATTACATTAACGTATCGATTCAACAGACAGATCCGGTGAATAAAATTTCCAACAAACAATACAGGTGCGCGAAATCCAGGGCTAATCATTCGATACCTATAGCTACTTTTATCGAGCGTAAAATTTTAACGTTCCAGACCTTTTTATTTCTTTTTAATTGCCGAAGTACACGTACCACGTACGTATGTACGTAATTAAATTTTCTGCACATGTTGGAAGCACCTTTTTTTTTTTTATTTTTTTATTTTTAATACCAAGTATCACTTTATGGCTGTATGCATGATCGTTCGGCACATAAAACATACAATGTTAGGTCGACTAACTAAGTAGGTATATTCGAGAACATAATAAATTGGATGTTTCAAAAATGAAACATTCTTTCAATAAGATATATACATTTGGATCCGGAAGCAGTTCATCTTCGTAAAAATTCATTAAATTTTCGACTCCCAGTTTCTATTCACTGTCCATCATTTTAACATACGAAATCATCAATGTAACAATATTATAGAAGAATCAATTCTCCATATTTACATTAATCATTGGTACAATTACAAGAAACCTTCGAAATGAGTCATTTTCGACATTTGTAATACGAGTTTAAATTGAAATAAACTGAAAGGATTATCTGTAGTATTCAGTACATTGCTAACCTTTACAGCTAATTCAATATTGAATAAAAAAATATACACATGAGTCACAAAGTTACGATACTTCGAACGAAATTATGTGAAAATTTTGGAAAAAAATTTATTTTATTATCAGGCTGAAGTTAATCGACCCGACGAACTAAGAAGTTCACATCACGTGCAGAAAGAAGGTCGTATGTATATTTTTTCAATTCTTATTTCAAAATGGAAGCTTTCAATACGAGTTGGTAAGAAATACACATGTTTTATTTTGCAAGTTATCGTGATCTTCCATCAATACAGTCGGAAATTATCATTAAAATGCAATCTAAAAACAATAGAAGTAGAATAAAAAATTCATTTGGACCGGCTAACGTTTTCAATTCGAAGATATATGTGCAGAACGAATAAAAAAAAGAAACTAAATTCCTTCGATCTGACTGATTTTTTAATCTTGTACCACATTTATTTATATTTGAGTTGCGAGATACTTCTGAATAAAATTTTAATTCTTCAGAGCTCCCAAGACTGCTATGAGCTTTCAATGTAGGGCAATTTTCAGAAAAAAAAATTCCCCCCCTCCCCCCTTTCCCGGTCTTTAAAAGATTACATTCCGAGATGCTGAATCTCGTCGAATAGGTTACTTTTGGCTCAAAAGTTTACCAACGTCGCCATAGTTTCCTTCAAATCGAAAATCGATAATTTTTTCTAATGTCTACAATTACGTATGCTTCCCGGATTAATTTGAGGACAATGCAGTTTGGAAAAAATTTACATACATACAGGGCGTTTCGATTCAATGGGAAGCTCCTGTAACCAATGACTATGCAATACATAACTATTCTATGCATGTACGAAAGTTGTATGATAAGTAACCTCTCTACCGAGCTGGACCGCAAACCGTTGGACAAAAATTGTTCGTTCTGGTCTCATTTGGAAACAAATTTTATTTTGTACAAAATTTCATGTTAGACTAAAATGCAGTCCCCTCAAGATGTTTCTTTAGTTTTTGAGATAAAAAAATCGCCGGCTGCAAAATCCGGGTTGTCAGGTAGAAAATTTAAAACTTTGAATGAAAAAATTCCCATTTGGTCGGAAGTGGGCACATTAATGGGAGAACTAATGTTATTGCGTTACATCTAAAACCTCTCTCAATCTGGCCAAACTCGTTTAATGAAATTTTTAAACCTTTTTAACGTTTTGCAGTAGCTTTTTCAATCATCAGCCGACTGTTAAGACAGAAATTCTTGGTGTACAACACTTTTTTTGCTCCAAACACAGGGAAATGCCGTTCTTTGAAATTTCCTTCATGTTTACACCTGCTTTTTGAACAAATGCCCACTTTCCTCTAATTCTCAAAATTCTGAAAATTTTACTTTATGTAAAATTTCCCTTGAGGGTAGTATTAAGATGTACTCCACAAGCAACAAGCTCAATAACATTTGAAAATTTATCAGTTATTCAATAAATTTTTGTAAATTGAAAGAATGTGAAAATAAGAAATTTTGTGAAGAAATATTGGCAAGATTAACTTGAAATACCTTAAATTTCAAATTGAAAAATTAAATTTAAAGAATTTTTTTCAAAATTCTGGAAAATTTCTAATAAATTTCTATGCAACTTATGGGAAGTTAATAAATCTGTACATTTGAAGGCTTTTGTATAAGCTTGGCAACCCTGTAATTTGGGTCAGATGGCTTCATTCGCAAGATTTGATCGTCAATTTTTTTCTCATGCTGTGTTCACTTCAGATAAGGCTTGAACACGACTCAGGAGGCTCAAAACAGATAGTATACATGAAAAAAGTTGAAAAATTTGGGTGAAATTTTTTTTGCTCAAAAAAAAGTTTATATCTTGAGTGAAACTTTTTTCCTAAGCTTTGGAAAATTGAGACAAAATGGTATTCTGACTATTTCGGGGTCTGAGATTGTGAACACAGTGTCAGTTTTTGTCTCGAAAGCCCTGTTGGCGAGATGGATCCTTTAACTTTTTTCCTATGATGCTGATAAAAACTGGGTATATTTGTATGGCGAGCACAAAAAAAAAACAAAGATGAACCAGGTGGCATTATAAGATACCAAAACTTCTTTGTGCTGATCCCTCTCCTCCCTCACTTGAATAACCGTAGGTGGATTGTCAATAGATTGGTGTTCGCAGACAATATGATATATAACATCAGACACTGAAACATCAAGATGTAAATCTCCTGCCCGAGGGGTAAAGGAATTATAGTTTAGAGATTGGCTATTTTTTTCATGTGGAGGCTTCGATCACTAATTCTGACTCAACGTTTATTGGTTAGGAATTTTACTGTTTGAGGTTCATTGATTAGATGTTTTTCTTTTTCAAGGCAGAAATTTAAAAAAAACAAGTATGAAATTTTGACCCATCAGACTTGTGTAATGAGTTGAACAAGAATTGCTGAACCCAACAGCGCTCCTAATGAAAAAGTCTTGATTAACAGTGAACAAGAAATTTCCGCAATCTTCTGCCACTGAACCCCCTGATTTCCATTTTGGTATTTCAGTGTCTATGCTGTTTGCACATTGGTCGACCTCTGAGTCAATAATGAACTATCTGGTAAGATCTGACATTTTAAAATGCACCTTTCCAGGCCTGTAGCCAACCTTGATTAGGAGGGAATACTGACTAAATGCCAGGTGATGCTGCATAAACATCTTGTGTGGCAAGAGCGTATCCGAAGTAGGGTTTAGAACACCTCCCCCGCTTGAGAATGAAAACATGAAACATTTTCTGTGCTATATTTCCAAAAATCAACCTCCTAGGTCGATTAGGAGAGGAAATATGACGGCTTTCCTCCTTTTTGATCTTGAGAAAGGACTGTTCCTCTTCTATCTCCTCACCGAAATGAGCTAGGAAGTTGGAATTTGTATAAAGATGGACTTCAACTTAGAATATATCACACATGCAAAAATCAGCTAAAGCAAAGATTTAAATCTCTTACAATCAACTTGATACACTGCTTCGTTAGTAAATTCAAGTGACACAAATATTCATTCATGCTGTACAATTTTTTTTCAAAATTCTCAAAATCATTATCCCTTTGAACTCTTAGACAGGCAATATATTAGTATTAAGTGCTTTGATTTTTAAGTTCGGTTGCACCTAAATCTCACCGTTTTAAATCATATCATCTGACAATGCAAGTAAAAAACATATTCGCATGATCAACGCATTCTGTACCTGATCATTTCCTTATTCTATCTTCTCACTTTATTTCCCCTCGGAATTTCATTATAATACACAGCTCTACTGTAGGCACTAGTAGACGGTAATCCTTACAAAATTTGACTTTACGTTGATCTAATTTCCTATTCGATGTATATTTACCATTCTGTAATAGACTTTTCAACAACACCGCCAATACCATCTCGAATGAAAAATTCTTCGATAGCAATCTCGAAGGTATTTGTAAAGGTCGACGCGACGTTGTTTTTTTTTTTTTTTTGCCTACCTCGCGCGAATACCGATTCGTATACGAAAAATCAAACCTGCCAGGACTTCAGTTAGAAAACAACTGGAGCGTAAAACCGTCGAGAAAACTTCTCACACACAGTGGGATTTTTTTTTTTCGGACACTATATACATTTTGATATAGGAACACTCGAAAGGAATCAACGTTCTCTTTTTGCTTTCTTGAAAAGTGTAAAGTTTGACGCCGTCAAAATATCGAATTTGTATTCAATAAAGTCCTTTCGCATCATTATCCATTGCTGCATAATACCTACGTGAAATACTCTCGGGTTCTCGGTTCCTATGAAAAATACGTAAGCACAAGCACCCTCTTCTAATGATATTTTTTATGCTGATGTACTCGCATTATAGTATAATAGAGCACTAAGCGAGGTTCTATTCTTCGTTCTATAATTTATCGTCAGCTTGCTGTGAAATTTTTCACGAAAGCAAAAATTTTTCACAAACGAACTCGCGACATGAAATTAATTCAACTTTGCAGCTACCAACAAGCTATACATTTACTATTGAATATATAAAAAAAAAAAAAAAGGTTTCAATTTTTTTCCCTCCATCATTTCTCTTGTCTTAAAAAATGGTAAATTTTTTATCAACTTCTCTTGCAAAGTCTGCGAGATTAAATTGAAGCTGGCCGAATTCTGTTTGGTTAAAAAAACCGCAATTCAAATGAGTTTTTGAAAAAAAAAAATATATAAAAAAATCATTAAACTTTTTTACAGCAGCCCTTGAAAAACCTCGTTTTTAATTACTTTTCTCGATAAAACCGCTGCACGGTGCACATGCGGTATATATTTGTGCTGAAATCTCGATACGAATAACAGTACAACTCTCGCATTCAGCAGACGACGACAATTTTCAATATACTCGTACTTCTGCTGCGTAAACTTTATAAAACTCACGCTTCCTTTAGCACGAATCCACAATTATGAAAATATTTCCAACAAATAATACCCAACAGAACAATGGAGTGCGTTCAAGATATAAGTATCTGAAAATTTTAGTAAACTTTTACAATGGCGCGCGCGTCAAAAGCGCAATATCTACAATATACGAGAATTTTTATCAGTCTGACGATGGGACGCGTCGAGGCAGCGAAAAATAATATCTATCACGACTCGGAATATAAGCATTTTCGTTAATGTGTCAGTCAGTCCTACTCAACGCCTTATCACCTACGCCATTTGATCGTTGGCGGAAATCCTGCGCCTGCGATCGCGTAGGCAAGGAAAAATTGGCACGTGATTGGTCTCGGTGAAAAGAAAATCGCATTACGTTCGCAGTTTTCTCTTTTAAATAGTACACGTAGGTTAGGTAGGTACCTACATTTATATTAATATGAAAATGAAAAGCGTACTAATAAAATTGTAAAATGAGAAAATCGATTGCGAGGGCGAAATATTCTTTTCGATTGTTATTCCAAGTACGAGTTGTTTATTCATCCTTGTAATGTGCTTTTTGAAAAAATAAATTTCATCGAATTAAATATTTCATCGAGCTTAATTTCGTTTTTCGCTATTCATATTTATGATATGGTCATGTCCTTCGAATGGTACTGGTATACCACCACATTTGCCTATATACATATTACAAGATTCCCTTCGTCTATATAGCAGTGCATTCGATTCATGCAACCCCTAAATGTTTCACTCATGTAGACGTACACAAATGACGATTAAGTTACTTGATCGATTACCTTACACTCACGCCATAAAATATTCTCATTGTTGAACCAAAGTTAGGCAACTTATTCGACATGGACGTTGAAAGAATAGTATCCTGCTCGTGACATTTTCAAATTCACCATACTAACACAAAGTATAGGTACATGTATTACTCGAATTGATAAATAATTTATTGTATCGCGAACAGCAACCTTGTACATTTTTCTATTAATTTTTATTCGAGTAACTTTATCGAACTCTTTCCTGTTACTTTATTCATCAACTTGATAGGTAAAAAAGAAACTATACATTTTTTCACTTATCTATGTTGTTTGATTTACGTACGTCATAATTAACTGGGAGCTTTGTAATGTCTGGCAGCACTGCCCCTTCGATTTCAGTATTAAAAAATATACCGTGTACAGGTTGGTAAAATTTCACCAGTTACAATTCATCTCTAACAAGAAAACCACCAGAATTCACCAGCTCTAATTTAAACGAAATTTAGACGAATGGAAAGAGCATTTCAACAAACCACATGGTCAATCTTTCAGCAACTGAAGTGGATTTCGGATCCTTTGAATAGGATTTTTAAAAATCAAAATTTTTAAATATAGTCACTCGAACGAAAAAAATTAAAATTTTGAAATTCATAACAATAAAAAGGAAAATACTTAAGAATGAATTCCAAATTGATAAATCATTTTTAACCATTTAATGACTATTTTAGGACTTTTAGTCGAACTCTGAAATCGAATTACTCGATCTGGGCAAGTTTACGATTATGCTATCGTCAAATTTTCAGCTGTCGAAATAGATTCAGATGTTTTTTCCTAGTCAGTAGTTAGAGGGGGGTAGTAGTAGTGGGGTTTAAGAAGTCGAAACCACCCAAAAACACATCTAAGACTTATACTAAATCTACATATCAAATTTCAATTTCCTAGCTCAATTTGGGGGGGGGGAGTGATGTGAGAAACAAGCTTAGAGAATAAGAGAAACCAACCAAAAAAATACATTATTGGGGTTGTGAGGGAGTGCGATGAGGCTGAAAAGTCGAAACCTCCAAAAAACACATCTCTGACATGTACATCAGTCTGCACAGTAAATCTGCATTTCGTAGGACATGGTGGAGAGTCCATAGGGGTCAATTTCCTATAGCTCGCTATCATTGGTTGGAGTTTGGACTGTAGAAAATCGAAGTTTATTGGATAGTCGGACTTCATTTTTCTTGATGGAGGTAGAAGCATTTGTAGCTTTTACTGGACAGCGATTCAAGTAAATCGATGAATGTTCATTCGGTAGGATGAAATGATTTTCAGCGAGGACGTGAAGACCATGGCCTTCACTAATCCCCCGTGATCTGTATTCTTTTTCATCTTCACCCAGGAAACGATGAAAATCGAATTTTATTGGTAGATTCTTGCTCGAGAATCCGCGAGTACATAGGATTTTGAAATTTTCTTGGCAGCTTTTGTTGAGTTTCCTCCACAAAGGAATCTCGGCTGCCAGGTCAACATCTTGACCAGAGGCCTTCGACATATCGGCTCAGGATTTGTAAGCTGTGTGGTTTTAAAATCTTGCTTGGCAATTTAAATTTCACGAATTAGCAGGTATACGTGTACTTTATCACGAGAGATGTGTACTGATTGACGTTTAAAACGCAAATGGACCAATACTAAATCTACAAACCAAATTTCAGCTTCCTAGCTCAATTGAGAGGTGAGTTATGCGAGGAACAAACTCAAAAAATGAGGAAACCTGACCAAAAAACTAAATTTTTGAGTTGTAAGGGGGCGCAATGGGTCAGAAAAGTTGAGACTCCCAAAAGACACATCTATGGCCCCCACATAGTTTACATACCAAATTTAAACTTCCTAGTTCAATTTGGAGGGCGAGTTATGGGAAAATCGCCCCTTTTTCAAGGCCAAAAAGAGGAAAACCCCCACATATCCCCTCCTAATTGACCTAGGAGGTTGATTTTTGGATGTGTTACACAACTTTTGATTCTCTATCGATTAACTCAAAAAAGGAACAATTTTTGCGATTTTAGCCTCTCAGCATACCCTCCCCCAAATTTGGACACAACTGAATTTTGAGCTGAAGTCATCTCCGCTCCTGAATATTAAATCAGCAGCTACTCGAAGCTCATTTTTCAAATTTGAGGCCAAAAATTCGATTAGAGGCCTCAAAACAGTCAAAAATATTTAAAAATAAGTTTTGAGGATCAATATTGACTGAGAATTTATTAGAATTTCAAAATTACAATTTTTTCTCGCATAAATCGTCTTGAACATTGAAGTCCTTCCCTCAAGACATGAAGGGAGGAGTATGTCCTAACCAACTAAATCACAAAATTTGGTAATAGTTTTTTTCTGACGTGGTATTTCTATCTAATTAAGTTTCATTCAAATCAAGGTTGGTAAGTTTGAGTCATTTTTGTGTAAATAAATCTTTATTAAATTTGTCAACTTAATTTCGGTTGATTTTTGGAAATTTTATACAATTTTTGATTCTCTATCGATTGACTCAAAATAGGAATAATTTTTGTGTTTTTGGTCCCTCAACATCTTCTCCTCCAAAATGGGGCAAAACTGAATTTTGACCCAAAGTCATCCCAACTCATATATATCTAATCTGTCACCAAACTGAGCCGAATGGTCAAATTGGAGCGATTTTGATCGGTATCAAGCAGAGTAAATGACTTTAATGTTCGGAGAAAAAAAAAATATGAATAATAAATAAATATCTGACACGGCCAAAAATTGTCTTAATGGCCTTCTACGATCCCAAAACGGATTTAGTTGGTACCCCCCCCCCCCATCTA